>RAHM01000288.1:197642-210261 GCA_003713295.1 Parotia lawesii | reverse complement strand
AATTGACATTAACATTTACTATTAAATATAACATTGATTACATAGCACATACAAATTACATTAATAATCTGCTATTAATTAAATTAATATTACTTCAATGCTTCTCATTAAATATGTTATTATATAGACCACATAAATGACATTAATAATCTGCTATTAATTAATTAAAACAACAACTGTCGGGTGATTAAAGGTCGTTATCGGCTCCCAACCTTGGCAGCTCCTCGGGCGCGTCACCGCCGGCGCCTCTCGGGTCAGAATTGTGTGAAAATAGAAACTGTGTCAGCCACGGATTAACTCCGAAAGCCTCCACGGGCTAAAAATAATGAACTCATCCCATTTTCCCGAAGGAAGAGATCCGGGATGATGATTAATCCCTTTTCAGGATGGGGAGGGGGAGGTCGGAGCCTCGGTTTTTCACTTGGATTTGATCCTTACTTGAAATTCCCAATGTTTTTTTGGTGTTTTTAGGAAGAGAAGCCCGGATTTCTCTTCTGCCCAATATCCCAGAGGATGCACATCGAAAACGGCTGCAAAATGTCTTTAAAGTGTCTTAAAAGTGTCTTACAAATACCTGAGAATTGTCTTAAAAATATCTTTAAAATATCTTTAAAAAATCTAAAAAAAAAATCTAAAAAGAATCTTAAATAAAACGGATAAAAAATCTTTAAAAAATCTTTAAAAAATCTTTAAAAAGTCTCTAAAAACGTCTCTAAAAACGTCTCTAAAAACGTCTCTAAAAACGTCTCTAAAAACGTCTCTAAAAACGTCTCTAAAAACGTCTCTAAAAACGTCTTACAAATATCTTAAAAAAAATCTTAGAAATACATTAGAAATGTCTTAAAAGTGTCTTAAAAAGATCTTTTAAAAAATCTTAAGAGTGTCTTAAAAATATCTTTAAAAAATATCTTAAAACCACCTTACAAATACCTTCCAAATAAAACACGCAGCCCGATGAGTTTGCACTTAAGCCCAGCTCTAAGAGCAAAGAATCCAAGCTCAGCGGAGAAGAACCGGGCTGGGAATCGTGCCGGGCACTGAGGGGAGGTGACAGAGGAGGCTGCGGTCACCCAGGCCACCCCGCCACTGCCGAGAGTGAAAGGCTGGAGCTCCGAGTGGAACATTCCTGAAGGAAATATTCCAGAAACATCCAGGGATTTATGGCCTCAGGTAATTCCAGTTCTCTTGGAGTGAGCCCTGCCGCAAAAACCCCGAGTGACGGCGAGCACGGGACACGCGCGGGACCCTCTGAGCTTCACTGGCACCTTGGATGGAGAAGTTCTGACTGCGTTTCCTGAAGAATTCCCTGCATTTCCAGAGCCTCCCAAGCTCAGAGGGATGAGCGGAGGGAGGTTGGGAGAGCTTCCCAGCAATTCCAGCAATTCCAGCCACAGAAGCTGTGGCCAGAGAAGGGAAGGCTCCAGGGAGAGCTCAGAGCCCCTTGCAGGGCCTAAAGGAGCTCCAGGAGAGCTGGAGAGGGACTGGGGACAAGGGCTGGAGGGACAGGACACAGGGAATGGCTTCCACTGCCAGAGGGCAGGGATGGACGGGAGATTGGGAAGGAATTCCTGGCTGGGAGGATGGGGAGGGGCTGGGCTGGAATTCCCAGAGCAGCTGTGGCTGCCCCTGGATCCCTGGCAGTGTCCAAGGCCAGGTTGGACATTGGGGCTTGGAGCAGCCTGGGACAGTGGGAAGTGCCTGTGCCCATGGCAGAGGAATGGAATGAGGATCTTCAAGGTTGTTTCCAAGCCAAACCATTCTGGAATTCTGTGCCCAATCCCAACATGGATTCCTTAATTCCTTATGTTTCTTTCCAGCCCTCCAAAAAAAGAAGGACCCAGCTCTAAAAAACCCAGGATCCAACCCTTCAAAAAAAAAGAAGGATCCAGACCCAAAAAACCCAGAATCCAGCCCTCCAAAAAATATGAAGGATGTTTCTTTTCCAAAGTGTTTCTTTTCCCGGTTTTTCCCTCAAAATCTGCCATAGTGATGCTGTCCCAGCCTCCGGAGCTCACCCAGGAGAGCTGGAGCTGCTTCCTCTGCCCCCAGGAAGGAATGGCTTCCCAAGGCTCATCCCAAACATCCCAAATTCCCTATTTTTCCTAATATTTCGGCTCCATTATCCATAGCTGTAAAGGTACTGCCTCCAACATCCTCAGAGGGCTTTTCCAACCCTTTCCCACATGAATCCACCTCAATGCGACACTTCATCCTCACCYTCCTCCCGCCCTTTGAGTTCCATATCCAAGAGACTGATTTTCCTTCATTCCACGAGAAACAGCAGGGCCAAGAAATGGAAAAATTCTGGATTTTTCTCTGTTGGAAAAGCTGAGAGGGAAGAAACACGGGGAGCATTTTCTCCTCTCTCCAGCCTTCGGGAGAATTTTCCATCACCGGGATAACCCCGACCCCAATTGCAGCTKGCACCACTCCGGCTCCAAACTGGGAATTGGGAGGAGCTGGAGAGGAGGAGCCTTTCCATTCTCACGGATAACAAACCGGGGAACCCAAGGAATTCCTTCTGACTCAAAATTCGGTGAATTATCCCCAAAATCCTGACAGTGCAGGGCAATCCCACCAGGAAGGAGGAGCAGGGATCAGCTGGAAGAGGCAGAAAATARTTTTTCCAGAGGGGGAAGAAGAAAAGAAAAAGAAATTGGATAAAAGGAGGCTTTGGTTGCGAATTTCTTGGATTTTCTGTTGGATTTTCCTTTGGATTTTTAGATCCTAAATGGGAAGTTCYGAATGAAAACCTCGTGTCCGAGTGGCAAAGTCAAAGTGTTTCCATGAGGAAATGGGAGGATGGAAAAATCCATAAAAAAGGTTTCCCRTTTCAGGGTTGTTTTCTAAAAGCAGCTCCGGAGTTGAGGATGGATTCCTAAATAATTCAAAGGAATTGATTGGAATGTTCCACCTCCCCTCTGGATAGGCTTAAAGCTCCAGCGGGGCCCGGATCCCATTCCATGGAAATCTCAGCCCAAAAGGAAGGAGGACGTGGCGTCCTGGCTGGAGAAGGGCAGGAGGGTTTATCCGGTGGTTCTTCCCTCAGAGCATGGAAAGCATCCCAAAATAGCACCGGAATAGGGAAAATCTGGGAATGAGGAGAAGCAGAACCAGGAAATCTTGGTGTGGGAAATAAAGGATCAAACGAGGAGTCTCCATGAAAAAATAAAATAAATCCTCCCAGTTAAAGATTTTAGGAAAATGAGATCACTGATGAATTCCAGGGATGTGGAGCCAGGCTGGGAGAGCTGGGAATGTTCACCTGGAGAAGRGAAGGCTCCAGGGAGAGCTCAGAGCCCCTTGCAGGGCCTAAAGGGGCTCCAGGAGAGCTGGAGAGGGACTGGGGACAAGGGCTGGAGGGACAGGACACAGGGAATGGCTTCCCAGTGCCAGAGGGCAGGGATGGATGGGATATTGGGAATTGGGAATTCCTGTCTGGGAGGGTGGGGAGCGGCTGGGCTGGAATTCCCAGAGCAGCTGTAGCTGCCCCTGGATCCCTGGCAGTGTCCAAGGCCAGCAGCAGCCTGGGATAGTGGAAGGTGTTCCTGCCCTCTCCCTGTTTGCCTTCCCACACCTTTTCCTGCAGTTTTCCTGGCTAATTCCAACACCTGCCCACACTTGTTTTTACCACATTCCAAGCTTTTCTCTTCCATCTGCACTCCAAGATTCCCAAGGGAAGCCTTGGAAGAGGATTGGTTTTTACAGCAACTCCCATTCCTGAGGAGGGAAGCAAAGTGATTCAAAGGACAACCTAGGAATATCTTCAGGAATGAACGATTCCAGGCTGGCTCAGAAGAAGGAATTTAGGAAAGAAACCTGCCTGGAGCTGCACTGGGAGATCTTTTCCTTCCTTCACATCTCAGGAATGTCGCTCCCTCAGGGATGGCCACATTCCCCAGCTCAGAGGAGCTGTTGGAAGCAGACTGGAAAATGGGATGGGAAAAGCGATGGGCACAAAGCTGAGAGCTCCCAGCTCCCACTGTCCCGTGCTGCTGGAAAAAGGAGGAAAAGGGACTACTGAATCCATGGAATCCCAGAATTTTTGGGGTTGGAAGGGACCTTAAAGCTCATCCCATTCCAACCCCACACCTCCCACTATCCCAAGTTGATCCAACCTGGCCTTGGACACTGCCAGGGATCCAGGGGCAGCCACAGCTGCTCTGGGAATTCCAGCCCAGCCCCTCCCCACCCTCCCAGACAGGAATTCCTTCCCAATATCCCATCCATCCCTGCCCTCTGGCACTGGGAAGCCATTCCCTGTGTCCTGTTCCTCCATCCCTTGTCCCCAGTCCACCTCCAGGGAATGATTCCCATTCACAGCTCCACAATTCCCAATCTCCCAACTCCTCTTCCCATTCCAGCTGAAATGAATCCCAAAGTGCTCCCAAACATCCCCACATTCCCAATCCAACACCACCACCTCATTCCCGCTTTTCTCAAAGGATCTTGATGGCRTTTTCCATAAAAAAAGATCAACACGAGCCCCTGGAGCAGAGGAAATTCCCAACTACTCCCAACCCATCAGCACRGCTCAGGGATCACCAAATCATCCTCAAGCCTCAAATATTTTCCCAGTGTGATTCCAGTGAGGATTTTCCAGATTTTCCAGGCTGAGAAAACTCCCAAATTCCATTGGAATTCGTTTGGACCGGGGCTTTGAGGACATTCAATAAGCCTGGAAAGGCTCTGGGTGTGTCCATAGAGAAATAATATCCACATATAGAAATATCCCCTTGGAAAACATTCCTGCAGCTGCATTCCAGAGGTAACAGGATCTGACTGGAATGTGGGAATCCGAGAGCCAGGAAAACTAGGATAAGTCCAGGAAAAACAACACCCGGCAGATGTGTAAGGAAATCACAACATGGCTCCACATCAGAGGAGGATAAGGGTGGAATTCCGGCAGGGAAAAATGCAGGAATTTGCTGGGTGGGGTTTTATCTCTGCCTGTAAATCCCAAGGATCCGGAAAAAACAATCCAAGGTGGAAATAAAAACGGAACGAGGAGCTCAGGGAAGAGCCGCAGTTATGGGATACCAATATTTTTATGGGATTTTTTCCATCAGTMCCATAAAAAGTTATCCCGGCAATCAAACCACTTCCCTGTATTTCATCCAAACCATTTTTCCCACGAATCACAACCTCTGTGGGAATGTTTGAGGATCCAGGGAATTAAAAAGAATTMAAATAATCCCAATAATCCCATCACTCATTGGGGTGTCCCCTTATTCCAAGCCCCAGCGACAATGACAATTCCAAAGCCTARAAATTCGGAAGCAGAAAGGTCTAAAACTTATCCATTCCATGAGTTTTGTGGGATTTTGGGATCATTTGGCAGCACTCAAACTGTCTCAGCTCCCAGAGATTACCGGGAATATCGATAATGGTCAGGTTTCCAGAGGAATCCTGAAATTAYTTAAGTCGGGAAAGACCTTTAGGATCAGAGTCCAACCACGTCCTTAAGTGCCATATCCACTTTTTTTGGAAACGTTTCCATGGATAATGACTCCACTACTCCCTGGGCAGCCCATTCCAAGGCTTTCCAACCTTCTCTGGGAAAAACACAATTCCCGATATCCAATCTAAGCCTCTCCTGGTGTGACTTGAGGCCGATTCCTGGTGGAGCCGCTCTCCCGCTTCCCAGAGTTTCTTGGAAAACCTTCCTTGTTTCCTTTGACCAACTGGATCCAAAATAAAACCTTTTCCCTAAAAATAGCTGTGGCTGGAATCCTTGGCTAATTTTGGAGGGAGCATTTGCGGAGCTGGAATAAAAAGATCCGGAAGCAAAAATCCCTGACTCCGATATCCGAGTCCAACATCACACACAGGGAAAACTTCCCCATTTTTTCATTCCTTGATCCCATTTTTTTTTTTTTGTGGGAAGTGTGCCCTTTGTTGTACAGCCGCAGAAGGTGCTGAAGTAATTCCTGCCATTCCCATTTTCTGGATAAAGGATGCTTTTCCCACCTTCTGCATCCATTCCCAGCTTTCTCGGATCCCTGTTGGCTGGGGCAAAATTCCACAGCCAAAATCCAGCCTTGGGGATCTTTCCATGAGGTTTTGTTGTTGGAATCAGCTGGAAATGTGTCCCCAGGGATTGCACAGCCACTGGTTGTGTTTCGGGATCTTTCCCAAGTGCTTAATCCCGAATTTAAAGCACCAGGAGAGATGAATTCCAGGAAATCCCAAATTCSTCTGCCAAGAGGTGACGCCCACATTCCCATACTGGGATCGCTCCCTATTCCCGCTCTCTCCATCATTGCCAGCCCAAGGCTCAAACTCCCAGGAAGGACAAATCCCACATGAGCCACTTGCAGTGGCATTAACCCCACCCAAAAATTCCTGTGGGAATTTCATTCCCGTGACACTCCAGCCTTAGGGAACAAAGGGTTAAAAAGGGGGGGGGGAAGGAAATAATCCCAAACATGGAATGGTTTGGGTTGGAAGGAACCTTAAATCCCATCCCATTCCAGCCCTTTTCCATGGACAAGGACACTTCCATTATTCCAGGGTGCTCCAAACCTGGACACTTCCAGGGATCCGGGGCAGCCACAGCTTCTTTGGGAATYCGTGCCAGCATTTTCCCATCCGCCTCCTAATTCCCATGCCTATTCCAGGTATCCATGATCCCAGGTGCCTTTAAACCATCGTTGTATCCATAAATTTAATTAAAGGAAGAACGCAGAAGCCTCCCAGCAGGAATCCCATTCCCATCTCCCTCCCGGCCAGGCCTTGGATGAGTGGCCAGCCAGAGGCACAGCACGCACAGCAGGTGACATTCCATTAAAAAAAGTGGGAATTCATCCAGGCAAACAATTCCCAATCATGAAACGAAGAGCTGAGACTGGGGCAAGGAGGACACACAGGAGTTGTCACCTGGAGGTGACACCTGCTCCCAACACTGCTCCGAGACAAGGAAAATCATTGGAAGGAAAGGGAAAAGAGCCCAGAAATCCAGCTGAAGATGCTGTGTGGGAATTCTGGATGTGGGACMGCGGGATGGAGCTGGGATGTGGATCCAGGAGGTGTCCAAGGTTTTAGGGACAATTCCAGCTCAGCTGACCATTCCCAGTCACCTGCTTGAGGTCAGGGCTTCTCCTGAAGGAAACAGCATTCCAGAGGTGTGGCCACCTTTGGAAGCATGGTTTGCTCTCCTCATCCCATCCACGTCATTTTCCCATTCCCAAACTATTTGGGGCAGCCAGGAAAGTTCCYCATGGATCTGGAAGAGCCTCAAACTGCAGCACCTGTGGCACAGCCTCTTCCAGCCTCTCCGGAGCCAATTCCAGGAGGGAGAACACGGAAAGGGCTGGACCTGCCCAAACTGCTCCAGTGGCAAAACATTTTCTCCCAAAGGAATTTCTGATGGGATCGGTTGGATACAGATCCTCTCCTGCAGGGACAGTTCAGCACCAAACACAGCAAGTGGATTTTTCCCGTGAGCAGGAAAATCCCACGGAATCCATTCRTGGCTGGAATTGCCCCAAGTCTGCCTCTCCTCCCCTTCCCATTGTCCTGAGCCTTGGGGAAAATAGATAAATCCAGACTCCAGGAAGAGTTTCAGATGGAAGGGTCCTTAAATCCCATCCCATTCCAGCCCTTTTCCAAGGGCAGGGACACCTCCCACTGTCCCAGGCTGCTCCAAGCCCCAATGTCCAGCCTGGCCTTGGGCACTTCCAGGGATCCAGGGGCAGCCACAGCTGCTCTGGGAGTTCCAGCCCAGCCCCTCCCCACCCTCCCAGACAGGAATTCCTTCCCAATATCCCATCCATCCCTGCCCTCTGGCACTGGGAAGCCATTCCCTGTGTCCTGTCCCTCCATCCCTTGTCCCCAGTCCCTCTCCAGCTCTCCTGGAGCCCCTTTAGGCCCTGSAAGGGGCTCTGAGCTCTCCCTGGATCCTTCCCTTCTCCAGGTGAACATTCCCAGCTCTCCCAGCCTGGCTCCATGTGAGAAGCCTCTTTATACCCCAAAGTTCATCCCATTTTTCCATGATATCCAGGTGTTAGGGAACACTGCACCGCCTCAGGACAAAGGTGACTTCATCAACATTCCCAGGAATATTTGCTAACTCACACCAGGTGACCTCCAAGGGCACAAATCTTTGGGAATCAGGATTGATGATCACTCCACCAAATTAAATCCATAACAAAAATAAAACCCTGGATCATGAACTCCTTTTGCCGCTGGAATAAATCAAGCTGGGCTCCATTTCCTGCTGCTTTAGCCAAGAAAAACCGGGATTTCAGCCGGAACAGCCCCACACACTCGGAGCACACACTCAACCCACCGGCACCTGTCTTATCCCGGAGCTAAAATCTCCAATCCCAGTTTGCATTCCTAATATTCTTTAATCATTTTTCCCATGACTTCGTTCCCCAGACCATTCCAACAGTTCCAATTTGCACTTTYGAAACTCCCAGGCCTCTCTTCCCTCTGCCAAGGAGGAACGATTTGGCTGCCAGGGAAGTCAGAGCTCCAGCAAAAAAATTTGGGAATGCAGCACCTAATGGGCCACTCTGGAATTTGGGCCAAATGACTCCGAGTGACCCCAGTGCATTTCCAAATTGCCACAAGCGGGAACAGCACATGGATCATCCAGGATGCGGGGAAATCTGGGAATACAGCCGGCACTTAAGGAGCAATTAAATTTTCAGCAGTTAATGAAGGATTTCTGCAGCATCAGCACCCACGGTCCTGCTGTGGGAATCCAGAGAGGGAAAAGTGGCTCTTAGTGGGGTCTCCAGGGGAAAATTCCATTAAAATTGTAGATTAGAGCCATTCCAACCCGGAATTAGAGGGATGTAACTTCACCACCGATGGGAAGAGGTTGGATCACTTGGGGTTGAACCTCATTTTCTCAGCTCCCTCTCCTGGAGCATCTCGGAGCTTGGATTGGGTTTTTATGGAAATCTGGGAAGGAAAACTGTGGGGAATTTGTGGGGTGAGGTGCTGGTTGCACCTCCATTTTCTCCCGGTTTTCCTGCTTGGATGCTCCCTAAAAAAGGCTGGATGTACAAATCCATGCAAAACTGCTCCTAACAAAGCTGTTGGCAGAGAGGCTCAGTGTGGCTGGAGCGGAGGGAGAAATCCCAAACTAAATGGGAAAAATGGACCTTAAATATCCAAGTTTCCAGAAATCCTGGAGAATCCATGGATTTAGGACAGGTTGGACAGGGCTTGGAGCAGCCTGGGATAGTGAAAGGTGTCCCTGCCTATGGAAAAGGGGTGGAGTGGGGGGAATTTTCACGTCCCTTCCAACCCAAAGCATTCCATTATTCACCTCGAGATAGACATCAATCCCAATTTTCTGCACGGAGGATCAGGATATTTTAAAATCAATTAAAATAATTATAAATAATAATTAATTCCAGCAAAGCTACAAAGGCACCCCACAATGATTCAGGTAATCCCACCTGGAGCAGAGCTTCCCACCCCTCAATCCCAAAAACCTGCACAGCTCCAACAGAAATTCCGGGAAGGCAGCGCCAGCTTTGCCAGCAGCACGGAGCAGCGAAATCCCGGTGGTGTCAGCAACGCCCACGGGGCTGATCTGAGCACAAAAAGTGTGSAGTGGGATGAAAATGGAACATTTTGGCTCATTCTGATCTCAGCTGCTGAATATTCCCTCTTTTTTTCTAAGTCGGGAAGTTGGAAAAGAAGCGCCCTCTGGATCTGGAGCTGCCGCTTCGGAGTGGCTGAAGAGTCAGTTTGGGGTGAGCGGTGAAAAACCCGGATTGTGGGTTTGCCTGTGGGAAAAATTCCCGAGCCTCAGGATTTGGATGAGGATAAAGGGAAGGTCCTGGCCCTGGGACATGGGAATTCCAAGCACAAACTGGTTGGGTGGAGAACGGATGGAAAACAGCCCTGGAAAGGAGGATTTGGGGGTGTTGGGAGAGAGACCTGAGGTCAAGGGAAGAGATTCAGCCTCTGCTGTGTCCCCCTGAGTTCCCAGCTGGAATTCTGCATCCGCTTCTGGGCCCTCAACACAGCAAAGACGTGGAGATGTTGGAATGAATCCAGAGGAAGCCACTAAGTTGGTCCCAGGGCTGTGGAGCCAGGCTGGGAGAGCTGGGAATGTTCACCTGGAGAAGGGAAGGATCCAGGGAGAGCTCAGAGCCCCTTSCAGGGCCTAAAGGGGCTCCAGGAGAGCTGGAGAGGGACTGGGGACAAGGSATGGAGGGACAGGACACAGGGAATGGCTTCCCAGTGCCAGAGGGCAGGGATGGATGGGATATTGGGAATTAGGAATTCCTGTCTGGGCTGGAATTCCCAGAGCAGCTGTGGCTGCCCCTGGATCCCTGGCAGTGTCCAAGGCCAGGCTGGACATTGGGGCTTGGAGCAGCCTGGGACAGTGGAAGGTGTCCCTGCCCATGGGAATGGGATGGGATTTATCCCTTCCCMCCCAACCCATTCCATGATTCCAGGATAAATTCCCTCCTCCTGCTCCATGGGAGGATTATTTTTCCCAGCCCTTCTTTGCCAGACTCATTCAGATGCAAATGAGTTTTCCGTGGAATGAGCAACTTTCCAGCCCRCAGTGGGAACAGGGATTTTGGGATGTGAGGGTGCTGCCGCTTCACTCCCTGTGAGCTTCCCGAATCCTCTTCCTACCACAGAAATGTGGGAAAATTCCCTGTTTAGGAACCTCCTCCTGGTTTTCCCACCCAGATGAGCCAAGGACAAGAGAGATCGAGGCCATCCCAACAAGGATTCTCTCCCATCCATTCCCAACATTGCTCCATAATCCCAAATCCACCTGGATRAGGATGCAGCCACGGGAGAGGAGAGGCCCTGAGCCAGGCTGGGAATGGGAGCTCAGGGATGAACAAGGATTCCTTGGATTCGGTGCTGCTGGAGAGGAGCCCAGGCAGCCTCCCATAGGCACCACACATCCCACAGGGAGCTCAGCATTCCAGAGGGAGCAAATCTCCAGGAGCRACCCTGGAGATACCTCACCATGGAAAAAAATGGGATATTCCTGATTGCCAGCACCTGAGATTTTTTGGGAAGAGGCAGTGCCCAGAGCTCCTTCACCAGAGCAAATTCCAGAATAAAATCATGGAAAAAATTATCAAAACATGGAGAAAACTTCCTCTGGAGAAGGATCTTCTCCTCATGGACACCTCAGAGCCAGGGATTTATGGAAGCATAAATTCCTCATGGATGGCTGAGCTGGCTCAGCCATCCATGGTTTCCATCCATCCGTGCTCACGTCAGATTCCGCTTCCCCACTTCATAAATTTCGGGAGAGGGAATCTCAGGAGAGCAACCTTGGCATTCCGGCATTTTCCTTGCACATCAGCAAGGAACAGGAGCACTGGGAAGGGCTGGGAAGCAGCTGGGCAAGGAAAAATATCCTGAGGATATCAGGATGGCAGGAGAAGGGATTCAGGGAAGCGGAATCCAACGGATCCGGGGTGAATCCAACGCCTTCGGAAGCACCTCCCAGCTACTGCAGAGCTCAGGACCTGCTGCTGCAGCTTGCAATTTGCAATTTAAATCCCAGCAAATCCATATGGAAAAGAGGAAAGGGATAAACGAGGGCTCAGGAAGCTCTTCTGGAGCATCTCGGAGCTTGGATTGGGTTTTTAAGTGTATGGAAACCTGGGAAGGAAAATTATGAGGATTTTGTTTCCCAAATCCTGTTTGCACCTCCATTTTCTCCCAGTTTTCCYGCTTGGATGCTCCATTAAAAAGGCTGGATGTAGAAATCCATGGAAAACAGCTACCAAMAAATAAAAGGAGTTAATTTACAATTATCCCTTGGAAAAATCCAGGATTTCCATGCCATGCATCCATCAGCATTTTCACCTGGTCTCTCCTAGCCCAGATTTAATTCCATTTTCCAGAGGTTTCACTAACATTCCAAATTCCAAGAATATTTCTCCCCGCTGTCATCATTCCTTAAAAAAAATCAGGTGCATTTTTCCATATTTTTCACCACATTCCTGCCGGACAACAAATCCAGTGGAATGAGCAATCCCAGCCTTCAGGAACACGGAAATTCTTTGGACAAACACAGGAAAATGGCATTAAAAGGATATTTTGGATTTTTTTCCTCAATTATTTCTTTCCCAATTCTTCCCCAATTATTTTTTCCCAATTATTGGAATTAAGGAAGTTGCCATTCCATAGTCAGCCCAGGAAGATCAGTGATCGTGTCAAGCCTGGGATGTGGCCAAACCTTCACTCTCCCCACAGAAAATTCCAGGTTTTCATGGAATTCCAGCCCCCCACAAAGCAGTGCCGCTCCCAGTGCAAAGCAGACTGTTCCCAAAAATTGGGATGAGCTGGAAAATGGCTCAGGGCTGAGGAGAAGGATTGGGAGCACTGGTGGGAGAGAGGTGGAAGTGCCTCAGGCTGGAATCCTCCATTCCCTGGGCTGATCCCGCAGTGTGGGAAGGAGGAAAGGGGGAATCCTGTCCCTGTGCCCCCCTCAGGTGAGACCCCACCTGCAGAGCTGCTCCAGAGCAGGACGTGGAGCTGCTGGAGTGATCCAGAGGAATCCATGGAGCTGCTCCAAGGGTTGGAGCCCCTCTGCTCTGCAGCCAGGCTGGGAGAGCTGGGAATGTTCACCTGGAGAGGAGAAGGATCCAGGGAGAGCTCAGAGCCCCTT
>RAHM01000288.1:160802-195424 GCA_003713295.1 Parotia lawesii | reverse complement strand
AGGAGTGGGATAAGATGGGATTTAAGATCCCTTCCAAGAAAATCATCCCCCTCGCAATTATCCAAATGTCTCCGGTTATTCCATCTGCTGGGAGGGAAGGAACTGCCCCACTCAAATTTATGGGAATGAGTCAAAAGGAGGGAAGGCAGGATGCTGGAAAACAGCATCGGAGCTGCCGCTGTGCCGTGATATTTGGGAGAAGAGCTGCTTTGGAAGAGCTGGTGGGTGGGAAAACAGAAGCTCTGGAAGTTGTCCGTTGATGTCCCCATTATTTGTCACATGGATTAATCAGGCTGGAGCGAGAGAGGAACCACGCAAAGCTGCCAGAATGTTCCTAAATCCTGTTCCATGATGATTTCCATGGAAAAAAAAAAAAAGGGAGAAAAAGCCTGGAATAACTCCCAACCACATCCTCCTGCTCATGGTGGAGCCCACCCTGAGCYTGGAGAGCCCAGCGTGGTGGGATTGAGGAGCTGGGGCAGAACCTGGGACAAAACTCCACAAATTCCGTGGATGATCCCAACTCCATCGAGGCCATCAGCACCAGAGGATGTTCCTGGCACGTTCCCAGCACTGTTCYGATGATCCCCAAAATAATTTGGCTTGGGATGAGTAGTTCATTCCCAGGCAAAACTCTGGAATCTCCAGGAGCTGAGGGCCCACCCCAAAAGGCTGCACGTGCCCCACCCTTTCTGGGGTGAGCTGGGCTTTGTGGGGTCCAATCACTGCTCCGTGCCAGGGGGACATTCCCGGGCATGCCGAACTCAGCTGGAGACAATCCAGTGGGCAGACTGGGTTTTGGGATGCTCCCAAAGGATCTGAGCACCTGAGGTGGGATGATTCCAGAATGGGAATTGTTTGGGTTGGAAAAGCCCTCTGAGACCATCCAACCATTCCCAGCACTTCCCAGGCCACCACTGCCCCATGTTCCCAAGTGCCACATCCACATGGATTTGAAATCCCACAGGGAATTGCTCCCTGCTCCTCCACTTATTTTTATTCCCAGCTTTTCCCTTGAACCTCAAGCTCTCCCAATTCCATCAGATCCCACCTGAGGTGTACTGGGGCACAGGATGAACTGCAGAATTCCCAGACAGTAATCAACCCATGGGATGGGCCAATCCATCAAGAATCCTTGGAAGTAAATCCCGAATTATCTCTTTCCGAACCCATCCAAGTCCCATTGTCCAACTGACTTTAAAAACRGTTGGAAGCTCAGATGTCCCTTGTGCCACCAGCCTGAGCATTCCAGAGGCTTGGGAAGAGGAAAAAACCCTCTTGRAGCTGCACTAAAATTCCTCCAAGTTATCGGCAGTGATGACTCACACTGAGTTTTCCAGGGATCCAAGGAATTTTGCAAGGAATTCTCAGAATTCGGAGGTGGGATATGGACACAGAGCCTGTGAGGAATTTTTCTAAAACCACTAATATTGGGAAAAATCTCCAGGATCACCAAATCCAGCCAGCACCATCCCCACATTCCTAATCCAYGGCCCCAAGTGCCGCATCCAAATATTTTTTGGAGGCTTCCCCCATCATTTGGTAAAGCTGTAATGGAATTCATGGAAAAAGAACATTTTGGGATCATTCAGAACCAGATTAGAAAGGTGCAAAGAGCAACAAAATTGTCACCAGCACTTCCCTGGAGTTTTCCATCTTGGATTATGGGATCACTCCTCTGAAAGATCTTTCAGGACCTCCATGAAATGGTGGAAATATTCAGGGAATTTCTCAAGTTGCTTCAAACCTTAAAATCCAGGGATCTATTTTTTTTCCCTGCCAAAATATGGAAATTTGTTGAGGAATGCAATCCCATTCCAATGGCCACAATCCCGTCCTAAGTGCTGCATGAACATTCCTGTCATAAAATCCCAGAAYAGCTTGGAAGAGACCTTAAAGTTCATCTCTGCCATGGGCAGGGACACCTCCCGCTATCCCAGGTTGCTCCAAACCCCATCCCACCTGGCCTTGGACACTTCCAGGGATCCAGGGGAACTGCTGGAAGAAGCCCCATCCTAGGTTATCACTGGCACTGGGAAGGGAATTTGGGAAGGCCGTGATCTGACCTCTTGGTGCCTCTTCTCCAAGCCAACCTCCAATCCCACAAATCCATGAGTTTTGCATCCAGCACATGGATCCATGTTCATCTTTCTCCCRTTTTGGGATGACTTTGAAGCCAAAATCCATCAACAGATGGACTTTGGGGCACTCCTCGTCCACCCTGATCATCCCGGTCCAGTGGAAGATTCCCTCTCCATCCCAGGGGCTTGGAATAAAACGATCTTCAAGGTCCCTTCCAACCCAAACYGTTCTGGGATTCCAGGATTTTGGAAAGGATCAAATCCCTAACATCCAATCTAATCCTGCCCTCTGGCAGCGAGAAGCCATTCCCTGTGTCCTGTCCCTCCATCCCTTGGAAATCCTCTCTCTCTCTCCATCTTTCCTGCAGCTCCTTCAGGTCCTGGAAGGCCACAGCGAGGTCACCCCAAAGCTTCTCCAGGCTGGACAATCCCAACTTTCCCAGCCTTTCCCACAGCAGAGCTGCTCCATCCCTTTGATCATCCTGGTGCCTCTGGACTCATTCCAGCAGCTCCAGGTCCTTCCAGTGCTGGGATCCCAGAGCTGGATGCACAACTCCACATTTCCCACTTTTCTCTGTGTCCTGCTTTAACAAAAGGAAGCAGAACCCCCTTCTCAGGGCTTTTCCAGGGATTTAGTGAAGCCTTCCAAGAATTTGCTCCACCCCAGGGCTCCACATGATTCCTGCAGCTCCCTGCAGCACACACAACATGGAATGGGAATTCTCCACCTGCTCCTGCCTCTTTGATGGGCGGCTTTTCCAAGGAATAAAAGGCTCCTTTTCCCTGGAAAAGTTGGAATCCCATTAGCAAATAGGATTTCCAAACAAAAGGGCCCCATGGGGCCACACTTCCCAGAGCTCTCCCTTCTCCAGATCTTCCAGGATACACCAGGAAAAGGCACCACCCCCAAGGCATTCACAGCGCTGTCGTTCCTACCGGGATATGCTGGGAAAARAGGAGTAATCCTTGGAATGACAGATGGGAACAGGAATTCCCTGGCTCCGAACAAGGGCTGCTGTGGCTGGAAGTGAAGGGTCAGAGCTGCAGGGCCAGAGCTCATCCCTCATCTTCCCAAACTCATCCCGGAGGAGCAGACGGAGAGCCAGAGGTGCCAAGTGTTGGATCCGGGCTCAGCCAGGTGGGAAGAGCTCATGCAGCAGTTTCCCAGTTTCCATAGGATTTCACAGCCCTGCTCCAGGTGCCTCATTCCCTACGGAGCACAGGGCTCTGCACACCCCACAGGGATGTTTTGRGGTCAGTCCGGGAGGTTTTGGGGTTTGGTTCTGCCACAAATTTCCCACAAGTTTAAAAAATACTCAATAACTCCTTTCTGGAATTTTTCCTTAAAGAAGGAACAGGGAAGAGGAGGAAGAAGAATTCCAGCAGCTCAGGGAAAACAGGATCGGGTCTTCAGAAAACAGGGATGCAGAGAGAGGGGAAGGGGCTTTATCCCTGCAGTTCCCGTCTCCCTGGAATGGCTGGCTATCAAAAACAGGAATATCAACTGGGAATTGTGCAGCTGGATCCGGGATCAGGAAGCTCAGCCCACATCAAAGGAACAGCTCTCCAAAGGAACGGGAATTCTGATTCCACAACAGAGAGGATGAACAGTCCCAGCCACTGTGCACAGGAGAGTTGAAATCATCCAGAGAATGTTCATGGAATTGTTTGGAAAAACATCAAATTCCATCCATTCCCACCCCTTTTCCATGGGCAGGGACACCTCCCACCATCYCAGGCTGCTCCAAGCCTCATCCAACCTGGCCGTGGACATTCCAGGGATCCAGGAGCAGCCACAGCTTCTCTCCCCCAGCCCACATCGGTTCTGCTCTCCCAGGAGTCAGATCCCAAGAGCTCCAACTCCCTGTTTTTCCTTGGAGCAGGTGCAGGCTATTCCCAAACACAGCCTGGAATTGCTGAAGGCTCAAGGATACAGGGATGAGCTGCTGGGAATTTCCAGGTGATCCAAACAAATAACGGGATACAGGAATGCTGAGCTGCAGGATAAAAACCTGGAGCACAGCTCCTGGGAATCCCGATCCTGGGAATCCTGCTCTGCCAGCTCCGACCCTACACCTTGTGCCACATCCCAATGTCCTGTGGGATGAATCCTGACCAAACTTCCTCCACAGCCTGGGGCCCTACAGAGCCCTAATTAAAAATTAATTAATAATTAATTAATAATTAACTAATAACAATCCTCAGGCACTCAGCACTTCCCATCCACAAATCCAGGAGTGTTTTCCAGCGGAATTGACTCCCTTTTTCCTGTTCTCCCAAGGCTGCTTTGCCTCATCCCTCACATGGAAATTCCTCCTGACTGGCCCGGAATGGGAAAGCCTGGTCCTGCAGACACTTCCTTCCTAGAAGGGGAAAAAAATCATGGAATTGTTTAGGTTGGAAAAGCCCTCTGAGATCATCCAACCATTCCCAGCACTTCCAAGGCCACCACTGTCCCATGTCCCCAAGTGCCACATCCACAGGGATTTAAATCCCTCCAGGAATGGCAGCTCCACCCTTGCCTTGGGCTGGAAATCTCTTTCCGGGAAGGAATTTTCCTCAATATCCAACCTAAATCTCCCCTGGTGCAAAGAGAGCTGAGAATTCCCAGAATTCCTTTACCCTCACCAGGAATACTGAAATTGTTGGGAAAATTTGGATTTAATGCAGGATTTATGAACTCCTGTTCTTCATTAAAAACCATTTGGGATTCTTCCCTGGGAGGGTGGGGAGGGGCTGGGCTGGAATTCCCAGAGCAGCTGTGGCTGCCCCTGGATCCCTGGCAGTGTCCAAGGCCAGGTTGGACACTGGGGCTTGGAGCAGCCTGGGACAGTGGGAGGTGTCCATGCCCATGGAAAAGGGGTGGGAATGGGATGGGATTTAGGATCCTTTCCAACCCAAACTGGGACTCCATAAATGCAATTTTTAGGGAGAAGTGGAACTACTGCAACATCCAAACTCTTTGTGCCTTCTCCCAGAAATCCATTTCCCAGCACAATGACAAAAATCATTTGGGTTTTGTTTTTCCAAAGCAATTCCTGTCAGGAAGAGCTGAACCAGACCCAAGCACAGGTTCAGGAATGAGGGCACAGGGTGGGAGGCACTGAGAATTCCAGGTTTCCTGTCTTTGGAATACACACTCGGATGAGGAATCTCATCTTCGGTGAGGGATCACTCTGTGGTAGTGGGGGATTGGGATGGGGACGGGGACTGGGACAGGGATTTCCTCATTTTCCTGGGACAAGGAAATCCCTTGAGCCAAGAAATCCCTTGGCCACAGCTGTGTTCAAATCCAAACTCAGGCGCTGCTCCAAGGGCTGGAGCCAGGCTAGGAGAGCTGGGAATGTTCACCTGGAGGAGAGAAGGATCCAGGGARASCTCAGAGCCCCTTGCAGGGCCTAAAGGGGCTCCAGGAGAGCTGGAGAGGGACTGGGGACAAGGGMTGGAGGGACAGGACACAGGGAATGGCTTCCCASTGCCAGAGGTTGGGAATAAACCCCTGGGAATGTCTTGCCATCCATGTGGGAAAATCAAAGTTGGAATTTCCTCTTGGACCCTACAAATCCCCTTTTTTCCAAGGAGTTTGGAGCAAAAAATTCCCATTTCCAGCTGCTCTCTCCTTACCCCCCCTGCCCTTCCCACTTCCCCATCCCCCCTTTTCCAGGCTCTGCATAGTTCTATCCCCCCAAAACTCCACCAAAAATAAAAAACAACCAAAATCAGACTTCCAAGAGTTTTTCCATCMTTTTTCTGGAAGCATAGCTGCTTCCTGCAGGGATGAGGGGTCTGTGGGATAATTTAGCTGTGGATGGGACCCAAATTTAGATCCGGGCCAGYCTGAAGAGCAAAATCCATCAATGCAGCAGCCCAGAAACCCTCAGAGAGGAGCAAAACCCTGCTCAGAGAGCCAGGAAACACCGAGATCGATCCTAAAMTAAAAGCACACCAGCAAATCCCAAAGGGAATTCATTCCCGGCATCTCCCAGACCTATTTTAGCTTGCAGGGAATCAGGGAAGAGATCCCAAAAAACCACACCACAACAGCTCAGCCGGCTTTGTTTTAGGGTTTTGTGTCTTTCATCCTTTTAGAGCCCCTGAAATTCCTCTGGGATTAAGCGTGGCTGTTCCTGGGATGTTTTCCCGATCCCACATTGTGCCCTGAATCAAATCATGGAATTTTTGGGCTCCCTAAGGCCCCAAACTCTTCCAGTCACACAGAAAACCCCACAGAGGACCCAGAGGAGGGAAAATTTAGGAAGGTTTTTTCCCCCAGGCAAAGGATTCTGTCAAATTCCAACAGCAGCACATGGAAAAAGCAGGGTTTTCCCAGGAAAAGAAGTGTTGGAAGTGTCCAAGGCCCAGGACTGGAGCAGCCTGGGATAGTGGAAGTGTCCCTGCCCGCAGCTGGGCTGAGTCTTAAAATCTCTTCCAATCCAAACCATTCCAGGATTCTAAGAAAATAACATTTTTCCATAAGATAATTTGGGAATACGCTCAGCACCAACCACCCAGGAGCCAAATCCGACGCCCAGATTCCATCCCAAACTCCCACTTCTCCCTCTATTTAAATTTAAGAGGATACCTTTGGATTTCCTTGATGCACTTTGGAGAAGTCCAAGGAAAATTAAGGCAGCACCATCCTTGGAATCCCCACTTTTCTCCATAATCCTCATTTTCACTTCCCTATTTAAAAGTGCACCAAGCTGCCAAACTCTGCTTTGTATTCCTTAAATTCCCAATTTCTCTGCATTTTTCCTTGGAATAAAAGCAGGAAATATTCCCCAGGACCTCCTGGAAATTACCCTGGAGTTGGGCAGCAGCTCCAAGCTGATGGAATTCCCACTAAAACGAGCTCCTGGTATCAGCTCTCCTGAATTTTCCGTGAAATCCTAATGATCCTTTAATGCCTCTTACAGTAATTAATAATCCCTCTTTTTTGGGGGGATTTTTTTCCCCCGCTTAAATTCCATAAAACCATGACGGCTCCCTCAGGACATGCTGATAATTGTTATTATTCCCATGGTCAGAAATCCTTGGAAAATCCCAGGAGCTGGGATCCCACTGGGCCAGGCGATGCACAAACCCACCCTAAAGGCTTTGGAGGCCAAGGAAATCTGGATCCAAAGGGAAAAAAAAAAAGGAAAAAAGCTCTAATTTCCACTCCCTGCTAAAGGTCTTTGATTCCTTGGAATTCTCCATGTCTCCCATTACCTTCCCAACTTAAATATTCCCATCACATCCTCCTTCTAAATTAGGGAATCACCCTTCCCTTCCTGCAATTTGAGGGCTTTAAAATTTCAGGAATCCTGAGTTTCCATGGATGTGAAGACCCAAGATGGGGCACCTCTGGAGCGTCCAGAAAATCCAGATCCGTACATAAAAATCCTTTATTCCAGCTGATCCATTAAAATCCCAGGTTTCAGCAGTTTGTCAGGGATTTCAGGGGAGTCTTAGGAATATTTGGATGTGGAATAACCTCACAATGAGGAGTGAAATAAACAAGGAATTTTCTGAGGAGGGAAAAGGCAATTCCTGCTCTCAGGGAGCAGCCGGAAATGCAGAATCCGAATGGAGAGAACTCAGCCCAGAGGGGATCTCATTCCAGGCGGGATTTTGGTCCCACTTGGAATCATTAAGGTGGGAAAAGCCCCCCAAGATCAAGTCCACCCATTCCCGGCACTGCCAAGGCCACATCCACATGGAATTTAAATCYTTCCAGGGATGGGCACTCCAAACCTCCCTGGGCAGCCCCTGCCAAGCCCTGAGCACCCTTTCCATGGGGAAATTCCTGCTGGTGTCCACCCTGAGCCTCCCCTGGCCCAGCCTGAGGCCGTTCCCTCTCCTCCTGTCCCTGTTCCCTGGCAGCAGAGCCCAAACCCCACCTGGATCCAAACTTTCAAGAGCTGATCCCAAATTAACTCCAAATGGAAACTTTCTACCAACAGGATCTGAGCAATGCCAGGGATCGGATCCTTTGGGAATGTTGGAGGTGTCTCACAAAGTTTGGGAGCAGCAACCAAAGTTCCWGCAGGAAAATCCACAAACCTCCAGCACAGACATCCCATTCCAACCTGACACCTTCCATGATCCCGGCCAGCCTGGCCTTGGACACTTCCAGGGATCCAGGGGCAGCTGCAGCTTCTCTGGGAATTCCAGCCCAGCTCCTCCCAGCCAGGAATTCTTTCCCAATATCCCACCCAAATCTTCTTTTCCAATTTGAATCCATTCCCTGTGTCCTGTCCCTCCAGCCCTTGTCCCAAGTCCCTCTCCAGGGAATGACTCCCATTCACAGCTCCACRATTCCCAGTCTCCCAACTCCTCTTCCCATTCCAGCTGAAATGAATCCCAAAGTGCTCCCAAACTTCCCCACATTCCCAATCCAACACCACCACCTCATTCCCTCTTTTCTCAAAGGATCCTGATGKCATTTTCCATAAAAAAAGACCAACACGAGCACCTGGAGCAGAGRAAATTCCCAACCACTCCCAATCCATCAGCACAGCTCAGGGATCACCAAATCATCCTGGACACACTTCCAGGGATCCAGGGGCAGCCACAGCTGCTCTGAGAATTCCAGCCCAGCCCCTCACCACCCTCCCAGACAGGAATTCCTAATTCCCAATATCCCATCCATCCCTGCCCTCTGGCAGTGGGAAGCCATTCCCTGTGTCCTGGCACTGCAGACACGGATTATCCCACACACCTGGTTTTTCCAAATATCCARCCACAGAGTCTGGATAAGGAAAGGGTTCCTTGCTTGTCCAGGGCAGTGCTGRAATCCCATCCYAGAGGGATTTAAAATCCCTGTGGATGTGGCACYTGGGGACATGGAYRGCCTYGATCTTGGAGAGCTTTTCCAGCCTCAACAATTCCACAGGTGACAGAAATCCCATTTTTTTTTCCCAGCCTCCAGGTCTTCCTTGTGCTCAGCAGCTCTTTCCTATCCCATCCCTTCCCAGAAATTCCAAAGCAGGCAGGCAGCCGGGAACACTCTGCCATCCCAAATAYCCCTCAGCATTCCCAAAAAGACAAAGCTTTATTCATTATTCCTCCATATGGAGCTGGGGGGGGGGAAAAGGGAAAGGGGAGAGGGGAAAAAAAAAGGGGAAGGGGGGAGGGAAAAAAAAGGAGCACAGGAGTGACAAACAGCTGGATTGGAGCCTTCAGGGAATTGTGGAATATTCCAAGCTGGAAAAGACCCACAAGGACCATCTCAACTCCTGGCCCTGCCCAGATATCCCAACAATCCCTGGGAGCAGTGTCCAAGCGCTCCTGGAGCTCTGGCAGCCTCGGGAAMGTTCCCATTCCCTGGGGAGCTGTTCCAGTGCTTATTCCACCCTCTGGGGGAAGAACTTTTCCCTGATTTTCATCCCAACCCTGCATCCATCCCAGGAAAACCCCGGGGCAACATTTCTTCCCACACATCCTGCATTTCCAACCAGGAATTTGGGAAAGAGGAACAGGAATCAGCCCGGCCCTCTGAGTTCCCATCAGCCCTGGGAAATTCCTGGAATATCGGTGCCAACTCAAAGCCCTTCAAGGTCCCTTTCCAAATCCCACTTTTTTTGGGACAACGCTCCATTTTCCCATGGGATTGGAGCCGCCCCATGAGTAACTTACTCAGGGTTTACTCCAAGTCTCTGAATCCCAACCCAACAATCCCATTCCATAAAAACTCTCCCAGCATGACCAGGGAATTCCTGGCAGATGTTCCCCCAAGAGCTTTGGTTCCTTCTGGAAGAGCATCCCAGGCAGTGGGAAATTTCAGGAAAAGAAGGATTTCCCTCACTCCCAGATCCAAGCGGGAAATTTTGGGAAGAGAAGACCATCACGGATTTCCCTCAGTCCCAGATCCAGGGGAGTTCTGCTGCAGACAGGGCTGGATATTTTTCCCACCAGGACCACCATGGAAAAGCTCCAGAGGTTGGAATTAAATTCAACCCATACCATTTGTTGGGAGAGCACTTTTCCAATTGGAAACAGGAACAGGAAAACACCTGGATTAATCCATCCTGTGGAACACCAGGAACCTTCCACCTAAACTCCATTCCCAACCAATCAAGAGGAGGAAAATCTCCAGGATTTCATCCACATCCAAACATCCCCCTGGAATGTTTCCATACTCAGGGATCCACCAGCTCAGCTCCAGGATTCACCAGTTTATCCCATCCTGTCCCACTTTCCCCATCCAAAAATCCCTGGACAGCTCAGGCAGAGCACACGGAACTTCCATTTCTCCTAAAAGTCACCTGGAAAATCCCACGCAAAAGTGAAGAATTCCAGAGCTTTCCCGGCAAACATGGAAAGGACGCATCCCATTTTTTCCTTAAACACCCTCACTGAATGCCTGCCTTCATTCCCACAATCCTGAAAAAATATTCAGGAGCTCCCTTCCCTCAGCACACTCAGGACTGGGCTCTCAGGGGAGGTGGGAAAAACCCATAGGAGGATTCCCATTGGATTTCTCCGGATGGGAATTTGGTTCCAGGGTATTGACACTGCACTTCTAAAAAAATCCCCGGAAATTTGAGGGATTTTTTTTTTTTTTTTGAGCACAGAGTCGCTGTGGGCAAAAAATGTTCTTTTTCTCGGGATTGGGATCGCAGCAGGAAAATTCCGGGGGTTTTGGTGCCTGAGGTAAAGCTAAGCTTTCCTACAAGGCAAAAATAGAGAGATTAATTAAACTAACGAGATCCAATTAGTGCTCATGGAGCTTGGAGCAGCCTGGGATGGGAGAAAAGCATCCCTGGCCATGGCAGGGGATGGAATGGGATGGGATTTAAGGTCCTTCCCAACCCAAACCATTCCATGGGGGAATTTTTCCCTCACATTTTGTTCTTCAAAAGCTTTTCAGCCTGGCTGAGCACAGATTGCCGGGATCTGCTGGTGTGCGGAATTCTGCACTTGGAAAAGAGCAGGCGCTGCCTGGACATTCCCAGCATCCCAGGAAGTCATGGATACAGGTTAAATCCCACCCCATAGGTTTGGAAAATGTTTCTTAATCCATCATTTCATTCCACACCCTTGTGCCAGTCCCATTTTTGGCTGGCACAAACCATTCATGGAATCACGGAATATCCTGAGTCGCAAAGATCCCACAGGGATCCAATCCAACTCCTGGCAATCCCAGGAATCCCAGCTCCATCAGCACCCACAGCCAGGTGCCATTAATTAACTGATAATTAATTAATTGGTGTCCCAATACAAGGTCTGGGAGAGCCCAGCTGGGATCAGGAACCTCTGGTCGAAGACAGATCCCACAAGGATTAAATCCAACTCCTGGCAATCCCAGGAATTCCAGCTCCATCAGCACCCACAGGCAGCTGCCATTAATTAACTGGTGATTAATTAATTGGTGTCACAATACAACAATACAACAACTTGGGTTTAAATGAGTCCAGCTGGGATCAGGAACCTCTGGTCAAGGACAGATCCCACAAGGATCCAATCCAACACCCAGCCCCACAATGGACAATCCCAAAAATCCCAGCTCTGTCAGCACCCACAGCCAGGTGCCATTAATTAACTGATAATTAATTAATTGATGTCACAACACAACTTAGGTTTAATAGAGCCCAGCTGGGATCAGGGAAAAATCCAAGGAGCAAACCCAGCCTCACTGATCCCAAATAAATCATTCCCAACACCTCCAGCTCCCTTCCTGCCTCAGTACAAAACCAGAAATTCCTGGAAAAGGCCAGGATTTCTCCTGTGGGATTGGAGAGCAGCTCATTCCTCATCCACCCGAGTCATGGCTCCACATGGGACCATCCTTCCCTCTCCTCCCACCAAACTGCTGTGCCAGCAAGGAAAAGGACGGATTCCAAAGACTCCAAACTCCTTAAAACCTCCTTTTTCTCTCTGGAATTCCATCAATCCCTATGGAACAACCTGGAAAAGCTCCTGGCACAGCAATTCCAGAGGCAGCACTGGGGGCAGAGCCCCCCTCCAGCCCCGCAAAAGCTGCTCCAGGACTTTTACTCAAAATTCACAGAAAAACTCGGAGCACAACAAAGAATTCCCCTCCTTATCCACATTTTAATTTATTTGGAATTTATTTATTTGTCCAGGAAGACTCTGGCTTTTCCAAAGCCCTCTGATCACCTGGAATAACTCTTGGAAGTCACAGTTTATCCCAAACCCCAAATCCTTCCCCCTGATGTTAAACCAGCCTCATCCCAGAGACTCCAAACTCCTTAAAACCGCCTTTTCCTCCTTTTTCCCTGRAATTCCATCAATCCCTATGGAACAACCTGGAAAAGCTCCTGGCACAGCAATTCCAGAGGCAGCCCTGGGAGCAGAGCCCCCCTCCAGTCCCCCAAAAGCTGCTCCGGGATTTTTACTCAAAATTCCCAGAAAAACTCGGAGCACAACAAAGAATTCCCCTCCTTATCCACATTTTAAATTATTTGGAATTTATTTATTTRTCCAGGAAGACTCTGGCTTTTCCAAAGCCCTCTGATCACCTGGAATAACTCTTGGAAGTCACAATTTATCCCAAACCCCAAATCCTTCCCCCTTAYGTTAAATCAGCCACATCCCAGAGACTCCAAACTCCTTAAAACCACCTCTTCCCATGGAATTCCATCAATCCCTATGGAACAACCTGGAAAAGCTCCTCGCACAGCAATTCCAGAGGCAGCCCTGGGAGCAGAGCCCCCCTCCAGCCCCACAAAAGCTGCTCCAGGATTTTTACTCAAAATTCCCAGAAAAACTTGGAGCACAACAAAGAAATCCCCTCCTTATCCGTGTTTTATTTGGAATTTATTATCCARGAAAAGGCCAGATTTTCCYACACAYCTTTCCCTCCCTGCTCAGCYGAAGGAATRATTTTAACAAGGAAWAAAAACTCACGTTTGGAAAAGCAGGATAACCAGAGCTCTTCCAGCTCACTCCAAGGTTTTTTTGGGGAATTAAACCAARCTCCCAGCCTGGCTGGGATTTAAATAACAGCCAGGATGAATTCCAGGTGGGAGGAGTTAAAAAAACGGGAATGGGAGCAGCTCTGGTTGGTTAATGATCTGCTCCAGCTGCACCAAATTGGGATAATTCCCATTTTTCTCCATCTTATCCCTTCTTAGAGGAGGGACAGCTGGGAAAACAGGGAATGACTTTGTCCCATCACCTGAGGAGATCAAATTCCAGGATAAAACCTGTCCCAAAAACTCCTGTGGCAGTATTCCCACATGGATTCGAGCCTTGAAGTGTAACACTTCCCAAACTTCTGGATTGCTCCATATTCTATCAAAATAATGCTAAAAAACCGGGAAAAGGGAAGGCATCCAACAGCCCGGGAGCAGAGTTCCCACTTCCAGGGAAAATCCTTTATTCCCGTGGCAGAGCCCAATTCCTGCAGCTCCCCTCCCTTGGGAATAGTCCTGTAGTTCCCAACTCATATTCCAGCCCCTGAGCTGGAAAGATCTCCCAGTTTTTAGCTCAGGGGGAAGCTGGAAGGTGCAGGTGGAATATCTGGGATGGGATCCACGACGGAAGTGGACGGGATGCAGTAGGAATATGGGAAGGAACAACCCCCATCCCATCCTTTCCTCTCCTTCCTCCTGCTCCCCACTCCCATTTTCCCTTTTCCAGCACAAAAAGCCATGGAAGCACAGCTGGGGTGCCAAAAATCCCTTTTTTTCCTAACTCCTAGGGAAATCCTGGAATTTTCCAGGCATCCCTTTTAATCAAGGATTATCGTTAACAGCGCAAATAATTTTCTTGAGAAAGGGGTCACATTTATGGGATAATGGGATACTAAGGCAGGAGAGGCTGGATAAAGARCATTCCATGATTTGGGAATTTCCTCCGCTCCTCACTTTGGCTCATCCTTCTCCAGAAGGTTGGATTGGAATGCAAACCATCCCAATTCCCTGCAGCTCCCATTCCCACCAGGCACATTCCAGCTCCCAGCACTTCCCAAGGATACTCAGCTGAAAATCCTTGGGAAAACCCTTCCCCGGGATTCTCAGGATCTCCCTGATGCCAGAAATTCCAAGGAAAAGCCTGCACACCCTGCACCATCCCGGGGGGGGGACACGTGCTCCCTGCAGGATCTCTCTGGAAGCGACGTCTCCAGCAGATCCGTGAGGAGTTGTTATCCCACCTCAGCATTCCAGCACAGAGAGCTGGGAATGCAGATTTCCCTTTCCAAATGGATTTTCCTTTCCAAACACAGGGAAGAGGSAACACCTCGGTGTTCCCTGTTGGATCAGGATGGTGGGAACACTTTATAAGGATTCTACTGCTGATAAAAGGGTGGGATCAGTCCTCTCCCTTAGGAATATCAGTCCTGGAATCGTGGAATGGCCAGGCTGGATGGGGTTTGGAGAAACCTGGGATAATGGGAAATGTCCCTGCCCATGGAAGGGCTGGAATGGGACAGGATTTAATTCCCTTCCAGCCCAAACCATTCCAGGATTCAGGATCTCCGTACATCCCATCTTATGGAAACCCTTCCAAGTCCAGCATTAAACTTCCCGAATGTTAAATATCCATAAAACAAGAACAAGGGGAATTCCAGCTGGAAAAATGAGCCGGGAATCCGGATTAATCCAAGTACTGAGTGCACCACGGATTCCTGGGAGGAATCTGGAGATAGGAACACACAGGGACGGAGCAGGGATGGATCCTGGACTGGAATGAAGCATTCCAGAAAAAAACAGGAAGAGGGATTCTYGTCCGTCTTCTCAGCGAGAGCCTTTGATCTCCCAAATCCATGGGCCAGCAGCCAGAATCCCTCAGGGAATAGATGTTGGGAATAAAATCCCGGCGGTTTCCCGTCATCCTGGATTCTCGATGTCTCCTGAAGGATCCCAGCTTGGAACACCAGGAATCCCAGATCCCTGAGGTTTGCTCTAAATCCCACCCTGGAGCTGCTGGAAYGGGATTTTCCCAACTCTCCCAGATTTCTGGGAAATTCTGGAGATGACRAAAGCCACCAGAGGCCACCTGTCCTCCCAGAATTCCTGCAGGGACAGAGGAGCACCAGCACGGATTGGTGGCCATGGAAAGGCTCAATCCACCCCTCACTGGATTCCCTGTCAGCATTCCAAAGTATTCCCAACCTCCACAGGAAGGAAAAGTCGGACTGGCCACAGGGATCGCTCKTCATTCCCACCCTCTCCTCTGCTCCTGCCGGAGATCCCAGTGACTCCGTGTTTCCCACGCGTTTTCCTCAGTTGTGGGAAAATCCCATTATTTTCAAAATTCAGGAATTGCAAGGAAAACCAATCCCTTTAATCATTTTCCGTGGAAATCTGCTTTGCCAGGAAGACATTCCTGGATTTCATGGCATTGCCACACTAATTCCGTGCGGTGCAGACCAGCAGAATTCCCAGGATATCCCAGGATCCTGGAACCATCCAGGATGGGATCCACCTCTGACAYGGACAGAGGCATCCGACCCCGATTTCCTGCCCCGTTTTCTCCCTCAAGCACTGAAATATTCCGCAGCCACATCCATCTATTAATAAATCCCAGGATTATTTCGGTTGGAAAAGCCCTCCGAGATCAAATCCAACCATTCCCAGCATTGCCAAGGCCACCACAGCCCCSTGTCCCCAAGTGCCACATCCRCAGGGATTTAAATCCCTCCGGGAATGAGGACTCCACCAAGCCCTGGGCAGCTGTGGAAGGATGGAAAACTCTTTCCATAAAGGATTTTCCCAATATCCAACCTCTGGCGCAACATTTGACGGAGTATCCAATGTTTTCCATCAGGGATCTCAGCACATCTCTTAGGGAGCTGCTCCAATTATCCAGCCAGGAAAAAAATCCTTTGGATTTTCACTTTGGGGCTTTGATCACTTCAGATGTTGTCACCTCCTCCAAAGTCTCCAGTGGATCCTTGGATCCAGCTCCTCACCTCTTCCTGCCCCTCTTTTCCTGGGATGGTTTTATCCCGTTTATCTCCTTCTTTAAGCACAGAGCTCCTCCAGTCCCGTTTTCCTGAAAATTCCACGGCAAAYGCATCAAAATCAACTCTGGTGCTGCTGGGAGTGGTTCTGAAATATCCCAAATTAAACGGGATCGTCCAGGATCATCCCAGGATCATCCTGGTCCTGCCCAGACATCCCAACAATCCCATGCCTGGGAGCAGTGTCCAAACGCTCCTGGAGAGCCAAAAGCCTTGGGAATGTGCCCATTCCCTGGTCAGAGCCCACCATCCTCTGGGGGAAGAACATTTCCCTGAAATCTAAGAAAATGTGAGGAATTTCAAGGCTTGGTCCTTCARTATTCCATGGGAGGAGGAATCTCATGGACGGCCTGATCCCACATCTTGGAAAAAAATCCTTATCCCRGAAGAGCCCAGGCTTCAAAATCCGCCCGGGAAGAGCCAAGTGAGCGCCCTCCATTCCCAGCTATTTTTGGAGAGGAGATTATTTCTGGAAAAGGCAGGAAAAAATTTCTCTGTATCCAGAGAGGCCTCGGAATTGGATAGAGGGGCTGTAAAAGGATAAAGGAGCTGATGGGATGGGAATTGTCAGGACWCAGCCTGGATTCGAGGGAAGGGTGATCCAGTGCTGACGGAGCTGCAGCATCCCAAATATCCAACATGTGACCAAGATCCCAAAATCCCCTTTCTCCAAATAAAATTCCTTTCCAGATTTAAAAATTTGGATTAATAAACAACTTTTGTCCTTGAGCTCATCCAGGGTAGGGAGAGTGGGATWATCCCAGTCCTGGAAGGGGGAAGGAGCAACATCCTCCCTGCTCCAGTCTGCATTTTCCATGGAGATCCCATCCCAGAGGGATTTCCCACTGGAGTAAAGGGATTCCATGCAGAGGACCCCGTTCTCTACAGGAATACACAGATCCATATAATCCATTTATAGGGTAAAAGAAATCCGATCATCCCTTCACCCAAGGAGATCCCAAAACATTTTTGAGGAAGGTGGAAAACAGAACTGAGCTTCAATCGCTTCTGTTTCATCCCAAACATCCAGCACGTGGCCAGCTCGGATCCAGGCTCCCAAAATCCCTTTTCTCTTCCTTCCTCTTCCTCAGACTGACCATAACTCGTCTGGATTTTGCTCTTCTGAGCCCCCAGAACTTTAATTTYAGGTTTTTTAGGACTTTTCCTTGCCAGATTCCCTCCGAGTCTCCCTCACGTGGATCCAAGGCAACGTTTTGACCCCTCAGCACAGGCGGCAGAGCAGGGATGCAGCTCCCGGCATTCCAGGAGGATCCTTCGAGCCCTCCGCACATCCCGGGATGCACCAAACCGCGGGGAAGTTTAAGCTCAWCTTAAATCCCACACGTTTGCCGAGCTTAAGTCCGATTTAAACCTCAACATTTKCACCCTAAACCCCAAATCCCCACGCCGGGGCACAACCGACACCTGACCCCACACACCAGAGGTCTCCCGGGATTCCGGGTGTTCCCAGCTCCTTACCCTCGGCACAACCCGATCCGTGGGAGCAGAGTCCATCCCAATCCCTTGGCTATCCACGGATTCTTCCCCACTCCGCACGGAGCTGAAGCTCATCCCAGAAATCCCAAACAACTGCGGCGCGGAGGGAGGAGGAGATCCCTGTCCAGGGCTCAGGGAAGAGTTAAAACTCCCAAGGATCCGCTGGCTCCCGCAGAACTCCTGGAGCAGGCGCCGGAGGAGCGCAGCTGCCCCTGCGGCAGCGCATAATTCCTTCCCTGTTCCCAGGRAAGCTTCCCTGGCACAATGTCGGGAATTGTGCGGGGTTGAAGCGCCCCGGACAACGCCGGCATTCACCCAGCGAGGCCATGGAAATATTCCCCATGGAAATACCCTCCGTGGAAGTCCCCTCCGTGGGATATCCTCCGTCTGGGATTGGTGATCCAGAGGTTTTCCCTGGCCGCTGATCCAGAGGTTTTCCCTGGCCGCTGATCCAGAGGTTTCCCAACAAGGACCCGGCCCTTCTAACGAGCCAAACGCTCTCCCTCCGAGTGATTTTATCTTCCCATCCCTCCTTTCCTGCTTCCAATCCATTCGCTCCACCCGTAAAAATGTTGGGAAAGGCCGGGTCGGAACGGCTGGAGGCCACTCCCAGCTCCAAAGGCAGCGATCCTTAATCCCTCCGGGATCTGGGCACCAGGGAATAATCCCCAGCATCACAAAGAGGCGGCCGCAGGGATACAAGATCTTTCCCAGATCTTTCCCGGATCTTTCCCAGATCTTTCCCTGCGCCCTCTGCCCCTGCTGCGCCTCCCCCGGGATCCAAGGAGCTCCAGCAGCCCCCAATCCAGCTGGATCCCGGGAAAAAGGGGGCAGCTCCAGGCTTTGGGATGCCCGATTCCGACCTGGCTCTTTGGAAAAGCTGCAATGAGTGTTGAGGCCGTTGGGTGACATTTGGGGCTTGGATCAACCGGGATAATTTCCCTGGAATTTAACACCTTAAATTCCTTCACTTCCAGAGGAACCAGGATAATTTCCCTGGAATTTAACACCTTAAATACCTTCACTTCCAGGTTTTTTGCACCGGCAATGGGAAGCCTCGTTGTTCCCGAGGCCGTGGGCGCTTCTCCCAAAATTCTGCACGCCTGGATTTGGTGCAGAGCCTCGGGAAGGCTCCTATATTCCTGMAAACAGCTCATACTCATTCCATGTGTGATTCCAGGAGGAATTTAGAGCCATCCTGAGGTTCTCCTGATGGGATGTTCAGCCCTTTTCCCTACAGGATTTGGGTTCGAACAGCGCGGGGGTGGCACTGAGGGGTCGCTGTCACCCTCACACCCTTCCCGTGTCATCCCTGGTGTTCCCAGCCATGGAAAACTCATCCTCGGGGTCTGCCCTGCCGAATTCCAGCTGAAATCATGGGAAAATTCCTGAAAATTCGGCAAGGAGTGGATAAACCCTCTTCCCCGAGGATCTCAGAGGGGGCTGCACCCCCCGTGGGACCCCAGCGGGATCTCACCCAGGGGATCCCAGAGCCGCTCCCAGATTCCACTTGGAATCAGCTTCCCGGAGTCAGGAAGTGCCGGCTTTGCCACTGGAGCCATCGCTGGAGCCGGGATTGTCACCCCACCAGCCCCTCACTCCAGCAAGGTCCCCCCCATTCCCAGGATCTTTCCAGCCCCCACCCCGGAGGTGCTGGAAGCACTCCGGCTCTCCAGGCTCCCATCCGGGAATTCTCTGGGCTGTTCCTCACTCCACAGGGCACCAAACAGGATCCCAAACCCTCAGCGAGCCCCTCAGCCGGGGAGAAACACACCCCGGAATCCCTTCTCTGCTCTCCCAAAATTCCCATTTTTTTGCTGAGCAGCCTCTGCGCTGTTCAGACCTCCCCGTGCCCATGTCGGCCTCCTCGCCGAGCCGATTTTTCCCTCTGGAAATTGGAAGCTGGGTGAAAGGAGAACCCTCCTGTCCTGAATCCCTACATTTTCTGCTTTATTAACAGTGCAAGTCATGCATCATGGAAAGGGGAGGAAAAGCGCAGCACTGGAGTCGTTCCTGATTCTTTGGCCAGGAAAACGAGCGGAGCTGAGGAATTGCACGAATTCCCAAGGATTTCAGCGGCTCCGCTCTCCCCCATCCCCCGAGGAAGCAGGACGTGGCACGGGGCAGGGCTGGGCCTGCCCCGCTCCTGGTTCCGTGCTGGTTTCCCTTTAGGACCGCGGCTTTTCCATCCCACCTTCAGCATTCCAACGGAACATCGGGAAGTTAACGAGGAGCTGCCCAGGCAGACACCACGGCACATTAATCCGGACTTTTATAGGAACTCGGAGTCAGCAAACGGGGGATTTATTTTGCATTTAAAGGCGGCGGAGCAGCTCCCGAGTGCCGCCGTGCCGGCTGGGCACGGGCGGTGCCGTGCCAGGCTCCGTGCCAGCATTCCCTGCACCTCCAGCAGTGCCGGAGCCACGGGAGCATCCAGGGCTGGGAAGCGAGTGCCCATCACCAGGGAGAGCCGTGCCAAGGCCGGGTCCTCCCGTGGGATGAGCCAGGGAGGAGCTGGAGCAGCAGCCGGAGCCTGCGGGATGGGGCTGAGCCACCTGCAGGACCGGGAATATCAACAGGGAGCAGGGATGGATTCCGGTCTGCTCCTTCCCCTCGCCACCTTCCTCATGGAGAGGGCTCTGGAGCTGTGCCCGCTCCCAGAGGAGCACAAAAACAAGGAATAAGTGTTAACGTGGCGAGACACCTCCCTGGCAGCACCGCGCCGGGAAGCAGAGCTGCGAGGCTCTTCAGAACCTTCAATAAAGCACAAAAAACTCGCTCAAATCCCGCAAACCGRTTTTTCCAAAGCACCAAGATCCCAGCAGGATCCCTCTCCCAGGCTGGGGCTCACTCTGGGTCATCGACAGGGTCCAGCCTTCCAGTCCTGCTTTCCCAAAATGGCCCTGGCGCACCGAGCAGGCTCCTCGGGGGCTGCGGGCACAGCCCGGGCTCGGAATTTTTTTTTCTCCCCATTCCCGAGCCGACCTTCAGCAGTCCATGAAGACACGGAAATTCGCAGGGCACCGCTCCCAARCACGGAGCAGCCACACACGCCTGACTTCCCGGCGCTCCCCCCGCTCTCAGCAAGCCCTCGCTCCCCGTCCTTAACCTAAATAAAGCCGTCACATCGCACCGGAGGAGAAAGCAGCAGCACCAAAGTCTCACTCCGAAGCCCCGTGTGCCACCGGAGCTGAGCTCGCATCTCCTCCCTCCAGCCCCCACCACGCTCTTCCCCGAACAAGCCCTCTCCTATTCCAGGCAGTTGCTATTCCAGAGAATCCAACAATATGTGCCTGTGTGCCGGGGGAGGCAGGGAGCCGCTGCCAGCGCCGATATCCGCACCCAACCATCCATCCGCCGCGGGCTGAGCCCCTCAGACATTCGCAATCCCAAAGATTTTTGCAAAATTAAGGAATAAAAAGGGGGGGATGCGTCTCTAATTTGGGCTCTCTTCCCGGCGGGAAGCGAATGGCCAAGTGCGGGAGCGGGCGGGCTCGGAGGAGCGAATGGCACAACGAAGCGTTTAGTGGTAAATTCATGGATCTCCTCGCTCAGCCCCGAGTGCCGGAGCTGCCGGCAGCACCGCACCGCCGCCGAGCCCCGCCGCGCCGCTTACATAACCCCCCCCGCCCGGCCGGGGCAGCACCGGCGCCGGGCAGCGCCACAGCCAGGGCATCACCGGGGACGGGGCATCACCGGGGATGGGGCATCACCGCAAGCGGGGCATCGTCACAACCAGGGCATCGTCAGAACCGGGGCATCACGGGGACGCGGCATCACCGGGAACGGGACACTGCCGCAACCGGGGCATCACCGGGAACRGGGCATCACCAGAATCGGGGCATCACCGGGGACRGGGCATTGCCAGAACCGGGGCATCACCAGAATCGGGGCATCACCGGGGACGGGGCATTGCCAGAACCGGGGCATCGCCAGAACCGGGGCATCACCGAGGCCAGGGCATCACTGGGGCTGAGGCATCACCAGAACCGGTGCATCACTAGCACCGAAGCATTACCACGGCCGGGGCATCACCGGGACCGGCCACACCGCGGCCGGGGCATCGACAGAACCGGGGCATCACCGGGATCAAGACACCACCGAGACCAAGGCATCACCGCGGCCGAGGCAGCGCCGGGAGCGGGGCACCGAGCAGCATCCCGGCCGCGCAGGGTCCGGCGGAGCGCCCGGCTCCCCCCGCCGCTCGGCTCCCGGCACCGCCGAACCGGGGCCACCTCGAGGGCGCGGGGGCGAGGGGGAAGCAACAAGACCGCGGCCCCAGCGCGGAGCCGGAGCGGAGCGGGCGATGCTGCCGGCGATGTGCAAGTCACGGGCGGGGGGCAGCGGGGCCGCCCGCCCGCGGGGTCCGCGCGCCCCCGGCGGAGCCCCGGGAAGTTTGCGGCGCCTTCGCCCCCGCCCCTCGCTCCGCGGCCGCGGGCGGCAGCGCCGCCGGTAACAAGTGCGGCGGCCGCGGGCGCTCCGCGGGCGCGGAGGAGCCCCACGGAGGCGGCGCCCACCCGCTCCGCCGCGGCGGCCAGCGCGGCCCGGGACCGGCTGCGGCCCCCCCCGCGCCCCCTCCCCGACCCCCCGAATCGCCCCCCGCCCCCCGGCCCGGTTTTCGCCGCGAAATGTCAGCGTCTCATGGCAACGGCGCTGCCTCCGCTCTGCCTCCGCCGGCTCCCGCGGTGCGCAGCGGGGCCACGCCGCTCGCCCCCMCCTTCCCCCCCCCCCCCGCCCTTCCGCCCCGGCGACAGTCGCGACAAGGTCACGCGGCGCCCCGGACTCACCGTACACCCCTTGGCCGGAGCTGCCCTCCAGCAGAACCGTCAGCAGCCCCAGCAGCCCGATCGCTACATCCATCTTCATGTGAGCATCCACATATCCAGCCCGGCGGGGCGGGGGGGGGCAGCGCGGCGCCCGCCGGAGCCCCGCGCTCCGCTGCGGCCGAGCCGCGCACGCCCGCGCAGGCAGGGCGGCGGGGGCAGGCGGCGGGCACCGCGCCGGTCCTCCTCCTCCTCCTCCTTCCTCCTCCGCCTCCGCCTCCTCCTCCTCCCGCTGCGCAGCGGGCGGCGCGGGGCGAGCCCCGCTCAGAGCGAGCCCCCGGCAGCGGCAGCCCCCGCACCCCCTCCGGGCCGCGGCCCCCTCAGGGCTCCGGCCGCCGCCGCCGCCGCCTCCCGGGGCCGCCGAGCGCCGCGCGGGGCCGCCGCAGCCGCCTGCGCCCCGCGGCCATCAGATGCCACCGCGGCGCCGCGGCCCCCGCATGATGCGCGGGGCCCCCCGCGCGGCGCGGAGCGGAGCGGAGCGAGGAGGGGGGAGGCGGGGGCGGCGCGGGGCGGGGGCGGGCGCGGGGCCACGGGGAGGGTCCGGCTGTGGCGCTCCGGGAGCGGCCCCCTCCTCTCACCGCGGCTGCGGGGCGGCGGCCGGGCCCATGGCGGGGGCGGCGCGGGGCTCCCGCGGCCGCGCTGGGTGCGGGTGCGCTGCTGTGAGAGCGCGGGGGAGCGGGCGCGAGTGGCGGCGGCGGGGCCGTCACGTTGAGCTATACGTGCGGGGCCGGCAGCCGCAGCCCGGCGACGTCAAAGCTGCGTGGCTGCTGCTGCTGCTGCTGCTGCGCGCCTTCCTCCGCCTCCTCCTCCTCCTCCTCCGCCGCCGCCGCCGCCCCCCGTGGCCCCGCGGCTCCGCCACCGCCGCCGGGCGCGCGTGGCCGCGGGCGCTGCCAAGGCGGGATGCGCGGTGGGACCCGCGCCGCCAAGCCGGGATGTGGGGTCTGGCCCGCTGTCTCCCGGGATGCGCGGAGCGCTGCGAGCCGCGCTGGCCCGGGATGCGCTGCGCGGTGCGGGTCGCACGGAGCCGGGCTGCGCGGGGCGTCCCGCTYTGTCCAGGGATGCGCCGTGTGACTGCTGCGGTTCCTCTTTGTCCCGGGACGATCGGCACGGTCCGACTTTGTGCCGGGATTCCCGGCGCGATCCCGCTCTGTCCCGGGATGCGCAGTGTCGCGCGGTCCCTCTGTCCCGGGATAGGCGCTGTGGCGCGGCACCTCTGTCCCGGGATAGGCGCTGTGGCGCTGTCCCTCTGTCCCGGGATAGGCGCTGTGGCGCGGTTCGTCTGTCCCGGGATGCGCGCTGTGGCGCTGTCCCTCTGTCCCGGGATAGGCGCTGTGGCGCTGTCCCTCTGTCCCGGGATGCGCGCTGTGGCGCTATCCGTCTGTCCCGGGATACGCGCTGTGGCGCGGTTCGTCTGTCCCGGGATGCGCGCTGTGGCGCGGTCCGTCTGTCCCGGGATGCGCGCTGTGGCGCGGTGCGGTGCGGTGCGGTGCGGTGCGGTGCGGTGCGGACGGTGAGGGGCGCCCTGAGCCCGCGCTGCGCTCCCGGCCCGAGGGGTCCGTCCCGCCCGTCCCGGGCTGCGCTTCCCCGCTCTGAGCCCGCTGTCCCCCGGTGTCCCCCCGTTCCACCCCGCTCCCTCTCTGCCCGGTTCTGGGGCACCCCCGGGCTCTGACCCCGCTGCTGCCGCAGCCTCCACTGCCTAAAAACCCGGTGCTTGCCCGAGGTGCTGCCCCAGGGCACGGGGCTAAGGCCGGTCACCACYCTGGAGTGGCAGAGGGGACACGGGGAGGTGACAAACCGGCTGCTCCGCGTGTCTGATCCAGCTGAGCACACCTGAGCCGCGGGGTTTTCATCTTGTCATCCCCTCTTTAGTGATCTCAAGTACCTGAGACCCCTCACTGGCTCCCAGCACCTTCCCAGCCCGCCTGATGTGCCCCCAYTTTGGGGTTTGTGCTGGTGAGGGTGTCTTCCCTCCGATTTCCCAGAAGGATTTGTTGGGGAAATGACTGCCGCTGCCCTCTTCCCTTTTTCCTCGGTGCCTGCAAGGCTTGCCCCGAACCCGCGGGCACCTTGGGCATTGTTGATTCAGCTTCGTCTGCCCGCATCGGTTACGGATCAGCGCTCCGGGCCAGCACGGTGACAGCGCTCTGGAAGGGACAACTGCACTGTCAGGGTTTGCTGTGACCCCTCAGGGCGCTGCTAACGAGGCCGGGACTCTTCCAGTGCTCCCCTGCCAGCGGCTGAGCTCTTCCATCRTCTCCATGGGATCATCCAGTGCCTTGCTCGGCTGTGCTTCCACCCCCCAAAAGGCTCGGAGCACCCAATCCACCACTTGGAATTCCAGCAGGGAGCTGAATTCGGCGCCAGCCGGGGCTGTTCCCTATTCCCAGCCTGTAAAAACGTGGGAAGTGGGAGAAGGGATGGGTGCAGCCCTTTTCCTGTGCCGTTCCCACGCCCCYGGAGCTGAGGCCGGCACCCAGCGCTGGCCAGAGCCTGTCCCCAGCCCGCTGCCAGCTGAGGTGGCCCCGCGGCTGTGCTYGGATCCCGTGTCCCCCTCAGGGGACGCTGTCCTGTGCCGTTCCACACCCTCTCCCTGCCTCTGGCTGCATCCCATCGCCTTCGCCGCTTGGTCTCCTGTCTGAAGGGACTCCCGGGCTGCTTCTCTGGGCCCACCCGATGCTCCTTTTTCCCTGGTTTTCAGTTCCAAGGAGAATTTGGGAACACCTCCAGAGGTTGCACTCACAGCGTGACCTTCAGCTGCATTTGACTTCTCTCTACCTTCCCCATTTTCCCCTTTTCCACCTTTTTYCCCCCCSTTTTCCCCCTTTTCCCTGGCACACCTGTGCCCAGCTGGCCCTCCAAGCAACATCTGGGCCACATCTGGGCCGTGCCCATCCCAACCCAGCCTTTCTCCCAGAGCTCTGGTCCCTTCCCAGGGATTTTCCCCCCCGTTTCCCCTTCTTACTCCTGCACCCAACCACCCCACAGCACCACTGTGGCCTTGCCCCAAAAGCTTTTTTCACCTCTCCGGGTGTTTTCCTCACCTGGAAAGCCCCATCCAAGGCAGGTTTTGGAGGAAAAGCTGGAACTCTTCCCGTGGAAACGCCGGGCAAAGTGCCATGTTCCTCATTGGCTGCTCTGCAGGTTGAACATCAAAAACACGGGAAGGACTGGGCCTTTCCCTCCCTATTTCCAGCCTTCCCATGGTTAATTCCAAGATCCTCCCAGCACAGCCAGATGTTATCGGATCCCGAAGGCTGGAATCATTAGCTGGCTGCTGCTCTCCGCGGAACAGCCCTTAGGAGGGAGGTTGTTAGCGGGTTGTTAGCGCACCACTGACAGCATTCCTTGGAAGTTCAGCCTTTGGCACTGCAGAGGGGAAAGCGAGGAGTAAACCTCACCAAAAAAAAACCCGCTTGGAATTGGGGGAAATAATTCCCAGCCTGGATTTAAGCAGGTGCACGAATCTCTGTGGGGTAAGAGCCCGAATTATTTCCATCCGAGGTGGGGTTTTTTTTGGAAGTATTTGTTCCTAAAAGTTGAAATATTGCGGCTCCTGCTGAGATCTGCTTGAGGATGTTCAGCTGTGATCCCAAATCCAGGAATCTCTCCAGACTGGGAGGAGGAAGGAGGAATTAAAATAACCCACCGAGGCAGAGCCGATTTTTCCCATTCAGACTGGCAGAGGAACAAGTCAAGAGCACTTGACCCTTGACTTGACCAGGCTCTTCCCAACTTTATTCCCAGTCCCTGGATTTCAGTCCATCCCAGCGAGGTTTCCCCTTTTTGGGGCAGATGCTGGAATTTAAAATCACCAGCGAAGGCCCATTTTAAGTGGCCCCAGCTCTCCCAAAGTTTCCAGCAGCTCTGCCTTGTGCTTTTCCCACCCTCCTGATGGGATGGAGTTTCTCCTGGAATTTGGAACGGGCTCATGGAACAACGTTTAGGGCCAAGCCTGGGAGGGATGGAGTTTTGGGATAAATAACGGAGTTATTAACCTGTTATCTTCAGCGCTGCAGTTTAAGTCTAATTTAATATTAATAAATTAATCATAATTTTAAATTTAAAATCACTTAAATTATTATAAATCACATCAAACCTCCTCGTTTCAGCCCAGCTCTGCTCCCCATGATTGCTTGGAATTAAGAGGAATCCTCCTGGTGTCCAAAGATTTACGTGGATGAAACAATTTGTGYTGCTGGTGGGATAGACGCAGGTCTAAGGCCAAGCCTAATGTTAGGCTGTGCCTTGGGCTGGCTCTCCCTGGGGGGTTTCCCATTTTTCCAGACCAAAGCACGCCAGGATAATGTCAGGGAATGGTCTGTGGGGTGCTTCCTGGCTGGAATTTGTGGTGTGGGTTATTGCTGCCAAAGTGTGTTCAGAGGGCCACCACACCTTGGATGGGCGGTGCATCCATGGGGAAAAGAGCTGGGAGAGCAGCAGCAGCTGAGGATTCCTGGTCCAGGAATCCGGGATTCARGTTTTTCAGGAATGGCTGAGAAAAGGGACTCCGTGGGAACTGGCTGCAGCCCTTGAGGCTGGAGCCCAACCACTGGGAATGCCCAGGAAAATCATGGAATGCTTGGGGTTGGAAGRGAGCTGGAAGTTCATCTGGTGACATCCACGTGAGGGGACAGAGGGGACCTTGTGGCTCTGCACAATTCCCTGACAGGAGGGGGCAGCCGGGGGGGTCGGGCTCTGCTCCCAGGGAACAGGGACAGGAGGAGAGGGAACGGCCTCAGGCTGGGCCAGGGGAGGCTCRGGTTGGACATCAGCAGGAATTTCCCCATGGAAAGGGTGGTTCTTGCTGATCCCAGAGCTGCAAACCAGCAGCAGATCCAAGAGTTCCCATGGGACTGGGTGTGGGGTGACCAAAAGGGACATTCCTGTTCCACAGAATCGTGGAATCACTGAATGGTTTGGGATGGAAGGGAAGTTGAAGATTGTTTAATCAAACCCCTGCCATGGCAGGGACACCTCCCACTGTCCCAGGCTGCTCCAAGCTCCCATCCAGCCTGGCCTTGGACACTTCCAGGGATCCAGGGGCAGCCACAGCTGCTCTGGGAATTCCATCCCAGTGCCTCCCCACCCTCCCAGCCAGGAATTCCTTCCCAATATCCCATCTAACTCACTCTCTTTTAGTTTAAAACATTCCCCCTTTCCCTATCACTCCATGCCCACGGAAAATTCCCTCTCCATCATTTTTATCACTCCCAAAATGCCTCAACATCCTCGAGTCCCTTTCACCACCCGACACATCCTGCCTGGAGCTGGATTACGGAACCACAGAATCCCAGATTGGTTTGGGCAGGATGGAACCTTCGAGACCATCCCATTCCAAACCCTGCCATGGGAGGATGGAATTGTTCAGGATTTGGCTCCCATCCATGGTGCTGCTGCTGCCCAGCAGGACGTGGATGTTCCTGCTCCTGGTTTTGTGTGTTCACACCCGGCTCTGGCTGCAAAACTCTGCCCTGTGCTGTGAAATAATCAAAGTAATCCCGCACCCTGCTGTGCCGACATTCCCTGGCCTGGGAACAGCGAATCCCTGGGATTTGGGAATGAAATGGGTCACATTTAATTAACCAGTGACAAACGGGGCTGCTCAATCCATTGGGTGGCCACAGTGATGGCAACCAAATTTGAATTTTCCATCCTGGAAATCAGGAAAAAAAACCCCGTTAAAAATGTTCTCCTTCCCRAAGATTTATTGGACAAACACAGAGTGAACGAGGAGAATTCCAGGATGGCTGACATTCCAAAAATAATGAGTGTCTTGTACGTTATCGGCAGGAAAAGTCAGGAAAAAAGGGAATTCTTGTGAAGGCACGGGGAATATCAATCCACAGCACTCCTGCTGCTGAAGTTGCCCCTGTTGCACTATGGAAATGAACCTTGGGAATTCTTTGGAATAACGCAATCAAAGCGAGTTTATTTCCCTGAATAAAATGAAATCCCATTGGAGCCTCTCCATTCTCCATCATTCCGGGGGAAACAATTAAATTGTTCCAGGAGCTCCTCGCTGCAGCCACTCCATGCTAAACACAGGATGGATTTGATTAGCAGATCTTTCCACGGGCATGGAATGACTTTGGAGTGCACTCTGCTGGACGAGGGCCAAGGGATCCAGCACCACCCGATCCTGCTTTTTTTCCCAACCCCAAATCCGTGCAGGAATCAGTTCCCCTTCCAGAAAAACCCACTGTGATTAAGGATGAAAAGGAATGTCTTTATTTTAATCCAGTTTTGAAGGGAGCTGATGGGATGCTGGGAGTTTCCTCCTGGATCACGCGGGATGGGACCTCTTGGGAAGGCGCTAAGGGATCAGTCTCACACTTCCCAGGAAGCTGGAGATGAACAAATTAAATTTTCCCCGGGTTGTTGTACTTCAGGTGTCGCTGGTGACTCCTGGCCATGGACAGGGAGCTTAGAGGTGTCTGGAGAAAGTGTTAATAAAATTCCAGCAGGGTGGACGCTGTGGAGCTGCCTTAGGATTTGGAATATTCCCAACTGAGGCGGTGTAAGTTGTGAGGGTRGTGAGGCCCTGGAATTGGTTCCCAGAGAATCATGGAATCATTGAGGTTGGAAAAGCCCTCCAAGATCATCAAGTCCAMGCTGTGCCCGATGCCCACCTTGTCCCCAGCCCAGAGCTCTGAGTGCCACCTCCAGGAATTCCTTGGACACCTCCAGGGATGGGCACTCCAAACTTCCCTGGGCAGCCCCTGCCAAGGCCTGACCACCCTTTCCATGAGGAAATTCCTGCTGCTGTCCAACCTGAGCCTCCCCTGGCCCAGCCTGAGGCCGTTCCCTCTCCTCCTGCCCCTGTTCCCTGGGAGCAGAGCCCGACCCCCCCCGGCTGCCCCCTCCTGTCAGGGAGTTGTGCAGAGCCACAAGGTCCCCCCTGAGCCTCCTTTTCTCCAGGCTGAGCCCCTTTCCCAGCTCCCKCAGCCGCTCCTGSKGCTCCAGACYCTTCCCCRTGGTGACTTCACTGCCTGTGACCTTCTGACCATCGTTTGTCTGTCCCACAACAACGGCGCAAACACCGAGCAAGGCCCTCACCTTGACAACCCAGGACAAAGACCCTCCCTGCAATCCTCCCCTGCACTCTGAATCCAATTATTTTTCCAGACCCAGGCCAATGAAAGGAACCTGAGATTAAAACAGACCGGAATTCGGGATCAGGTGCATTTCGAGGCGTAGTCGCGGTGAAATCAACGGGAACTTCTCCTGGCTCTCGCGCGGGGTTGTAATTGTGTAATAAGCACCGAGTTTGCTGCAAAATCTGTCTTTTAATTTGTCTCCAGTTTAGGAGGCACTTCACACACCTGCCTAATAATTTGAACAATAATAGCTCACGGCAACGAGTTCTGCAGGTGAATTCCAGACATTAATTGCTCCTTTTTCATCTCTTTTCAGCCAAGATGTTTTTCTATTCCCGTTCCAGATGAGTCAGGCTTTTCCTTCTCCGTTTTAATGTCTCTTTTTCATCTGTGCGAGCTGGGTTCAAAAGGGGAACCTCTTTCAGTCCAGCTGGGGTGAAATCCAATCCATTTGGAGCATCCTTTGCCTTATTTTCTCGCTTTTCCAATGGGGTGAGCAGGAAGGAGCAGCCCACGATGGACATTCTCAGTGTCAGCATGAAGGGAAGTTTTGATTTTTGCGACCACCAATCTTCCTGGAGAAAMCGGGGAAGGAATTGGTGGTGGATGTGATGGAGGTTCAGGGATACGGAATCTCATGGAGCTACTCCTCTAAGGAATTGCCCAATAAATTAAAATATCAAATATTCCAGGAATCTTTGATATTCCGTTCAAATTCCTGCCTTTTGAGGGCAAAACGTATTTGGCCACTTTATCAACAAGCTATCAGTTCTTCATGGAATTCCTGTATTATTCATAAAACAGAAAAATAAAGAGGGTTTCCCTACTGAAGGGCACAAGTGGGAGTAGGAAGAAGGAAAAAAATCCTCTCCCATACAATAATTATTTGAGGATAAATTACRGAATTTTAAAGATCACTTTTCAGATGGGTCAACTCTTCATTCCACAAGAGATGGTTTGGATTATTTTCACTTGGAACTGGGAGTTTCCACCYAGTTTCTGGGATGAAAGGGTTTGATTTAGGATTTGAGCCAGGTTTCAGAGGAGACGGGCCCGGAATTTKCTGTCCTGATTCAATTATTCAGCTTTGCTGTTGTTTCAGAATATTTTGGGTTCTCCTCAAGTTTTACAGCCATCAGTGAGGTCAGAGAGGCACCACTTTGAGGTGGTTTGTGGGGCAGAGGTGCTCAACCTCCTTGTCCAAAGTGGCAGGAATTTGGGATGGAATCCAAGGAAGGTAAAGTCTGGAACCACAGCTGGGCCAAGAATTCCTCCAGGAAACCCACAAAGGGATGAGCATCCCTGTGAGCATCGAYGCCAATGAGCTTGGAGCGTCACTTGTGGTGGTTTTTCCAAAACTCCTTTGTCAAGGAACAAAGAAATTTGTGGTTACGAGGAGTTTAACTCATCCCATTCCCGTCGTGTGGGATTTACCCACAAACCAAACTCTTTATCCCATAAATCTGATACCTGAGGGAGCCTCTTTGGGCATTCCCTGAGCAGGGAATGAAGGTGATTCCTCTGGAGCTGGGAACATCTCCAGCCTTGGATTCCTTACCTTGAACTGAGAGATCCTTTTTTATCCAAGGTGGGACACCCTTTGTTCCCAACAGATCCTTGGTAAGGGATAAAATGTGGAATTACTATTAATCAATCCATGTTTTTAATTCCTTTGGGCTTAAAACTTAGCCTAAAATTGGACCTGGGCTCCACAGGGAGTTTGGAAAACAYTCCCAGGCACAAGGTGGGACTGATGGGATTGTGCCGGGCCAGGAGTTGAACTCTGCTCCTTGTGGGTCCCTTCCCACTCGGGATATTCCATGATTTTAAGCAGGATTTTTCCACTCTGAGCCTCATGGTTCAACCTTACCGTTTTGCATCTTTGGTCTCTGTGGAAATCATTCCAAAATCATTTCTAACCCGATTTTATTTTGTGTTTCATCCATGTCGTAAATAATTAAGGTCACTTCACCATCCAACTTCGAGCCATGTTTGCATAAATTCGTATTAAACCCATTTTTGGTGATAACTTTGATGGTGGTTCTTTGAGTTCTTTGAGGAACCCTAAATCACTCATTTGGGATGAATTTTGAAGTCAGCAGGAGCCTAAATCAGGATCTGATGCGGTTTGATGAGAAAAAAAATCAAGATTTTATGGATTATATGAGGGGTTTTTTTGGTGCTGCTTGTGGGGTCTTCTTGATGAAGGAAAAACGCACTGGGAATGGTTTTCCCTATGAAAGGAAGCTTGGAATGGACSTTGGAATCCATCTGGGAGTTGACAGCATCAACAGGATGAAAAAGCAGCTCCMACAGAGCAAAGGCTGAGTTTCCTCATTCCCACCTCCATCAAAATGAATGGAAGCAAAACCCCGAATAACTCCAACCTGTTTAGCCTGGAAAACTGGGAAAATACGTGAGGAAAAAYAAATATAAGGATAAAAGAGGGATTGAAGGTCGGGATGATTTAGGCATGGGATAGTTCTGCCTTTGATGGAAAAGATAATAAAGGATTTTCTCGAAAGTTTGGGCTGAAAAATAATTGTGTTTGACTGCATCCCACACTCGGGAATTCCCTGGGATTTGGTTTTTTCCTTTAATTATCCAGACGTGATAAGAGGAGCTCATTCTCCTCTCTCCCAACAGGGAGGAGGAAGAAGCTCCCAACATTAAACAGTTTGCCCAGAGCTTCACCTTTGCTCGGCCTCAGGCAGCTCCATCCCTGATTAAAGCACAGGAAGAATCGGAAAACACGGGAAGAACTGGAAAACACGAGAAGAACTGGAAAACACGGGAAGAACTGGAAAACAGGTTCTGTGTTTAATAAACACAGCCCAGAATTTGCTCTCCAGGTGCAGTTTTAAAAGAATCTGAAGGGTTTAATCCTGGGTATCAGTGTGGAAATAGAGACTTTGAGTCTTCAGTGTCCTCCACCAGGGAAATCCCACAGGGAACTGCCAGGATTTGTAKGAATTGTCTCAACCAGGAGATGTCTTCGGGATTTTTCGTGCCTGGTTGAGGACTGAGATTCCTCTGGGCATGTCCTGCCATGGACAGGGACACCTTCCACTGTTCCAGGGTGCTTCAAGCTCCGTCCAACCTGGCCTTGGACACTTCCAGGGATCCAGGGGCAGCCACAGCTGCTCTGGGCACCCTGAGGCCTCCCCACCTTCCCAGCCAAGAATTCCTTCCCAAAATATTCACACCAGGAGATGAAACACCCCACCAGTAGCTGGGTAAAGCCACAGATTTCCCTGGAAGTACAGGAACGTCAAAGGTACTGAAAATGAGCAGAGAATTCCCAGCAAGGAATGTCTGGAAAGGCCAATTTTTATACTCAGAAGGGATAAAAGGAAAACCAGAGTGGCCAACAGATGATGTGGGTGTGCACATAAAAAGGGCTAAATAGGAAGAAAGTTAGAGATAGTTCAGAAAACCCAAATTCTGGATGAATTTCCCTTTGTTTTCCATAAGGAGAAGGAATCCAGGAGTCAGAGCCCTCCATCCTTCTGAAATGAAAGTGGTGCAGCCAAAATTGCAGGATAGGAGAGGCAAGAAAACCTCCAAGTGCTGCGTGTGGAGAAGCTGAATTTCAATTTTGCTGCGTTTTTCACTCCTTTTGGTACCAAAAAAAACCCCAAGAGAAAATTCCACTCTCAAGATCTTGAGAGTCAGATCTTGGTGGATTTAAAACATCCAAAAAAAAAAACCACCGGGAAGGGCCTGGGAAGCTCCAAAGTTGGTTGGATAACTCAATATTCTGCTCAGCCTCCCAATTCTTCCCGAAGGAAAGCGTAATTAAGGCTGTGGAAGCAAAGGAGACCAAAGGATAATTTCCATCCTGGTTTTATCCCGGTTAAATTACAGCAGAGACATCGCCCACCTTCTTATCTCTCAGATATGGAAACAGGTTCTTAGATAAGGGAAATGTAGTAGATCCAAGTGATCCCATTTAAGGAGGGCATTTGACTTTGTTCCCCACAGGGAATTATTCCTGAAGGTGGAGATGCTGGGATTAATCCCTGTATTTCCAGCTGGTCCCTATGTGCTGAGCAGGAATTTCGTGGGATGCAGAGGGGACTGCTCTGCCTTGGGCAGGTCCTATTTAATTTGGGATTTAATCTGAGAAAGAACTCCAGAGCGGAAATTTGGGATATAACAGGTGCTTGTCCCAAGGAGTTTGGCTCCAGAGGATCCCAGATTTGTTTGGGCTGGAAGGGATTTAAATCCCATCTTATTSCAAGGGCAGRGACACCTTCCACTATCCCAGGTTGCTCCAAACTTCATCCAACCTTGGACTTTTCCATCTGCCCTGGCTCATCCAGCTCAGCCCATCCTCCCTCTGCCAGGTGGGACATGGAAATGCTGGATTAATCCTTGGATTTATTGAACATTTCCCAAATTCCACATGAAGTAACTTCATCCCGATTTTGCCATCCGTGGTATTTGACCAGATTTTAAATTCATGGAGTTTGAGGGTAATTTAGGTTGGAAGGGATTTATGGAATTCCTTGGACCCAGCCTCGCTCTCGAAGCAGTGCAAAGTTAAATGAGGTAACCCCGAGTTCAGGCCAGTTTATTTCTGGGAATCTCCAAGGATAAAGATTCCTTCTTACAGTCAGGATGAATTCACACATTTCTCCTTCCAGGAACTTTTCCCGCTTCATCTGTTTGCACAATTTTCCCAAGGAGCCAGCACTTTATTCGCACCCTCCAAACTCTTTTAATCTTAAATAAAAACCCCAAAACCTCTGGGAATGGGAAATCAGAGCTGGCTCCACCAGGGTGGGGTTTGGGAGATAAAAAGGCAAAAAAAAAAAAAAAGTAATTGTTCAGCCCTCATAATTATTTCCTTTGGAAAGAGTTGGAACTCCCTGTCTTGGGAATTTCTGGAGGAAGTGGAAATTTCACAACTGGAAAATGACTAAAGCCTCCCACCCGCACAGGTGAAGGTGGTGTAAAATCCTGTGAAATCGCGTGTTCCCATCAGGAGTGGGCTGTTCCAGCCTGAATTCCTTGGAGGGTCACAAATCCTGCCAGCAAACCTGGGATCCTCTATCCATGGTCCTGCCAGGATCCTGATCCAGGACGGGCTCCTCTATCCATGGTCCTGCCAGGATCCTGCTCCAGGCTGGGCTCCTCTCTCCATGGTCCTGTCAGGACCCTGCTCCAGGCCTGGGCTCCTCTATCCATGGTCCTGCCAGGACCC
>RAHM01000288.1:135342-151786 GCA_003713295.1 Parotia lawesii | reverse complement strand
TTTCCCTTTTCCCTTTCCTTTTCCCTTTCACTGTTCCATTTTCCTTTTCCATTTTTACTTTCCCTTTTCTCCTTTTCATTCCCCTTTTCCTTCTCAGTCCCCAAGGAACCAACCACAGCTGCTCATCCCATCCCAATCGCCACCAGGAACAGCAAAACCCTGGGAGAACCCTTGGCTTTGGATTCCAAGTGTTTAACACAGCAGGAAAGGGAAAACAATGGCTAAAAGTGGGAGTTTAAAGCCAAGTGAGGGTGGAAATGAGATGTATCCCAAGGGAAGTTCCCTCTGGAATGCTGTGGGCAGTGCTGCAATTCCTCCTCCTCCCATCTGGAGAGACTTGGAGAAGTCCAAGCTGTCGGYCACAGCATGGGAATGATCCATGTGTCCCACAAAAGGAGGGAGACAGTGATTAAACATCATTTCATYGGCCATTTCCTGGCGGGAAGTAAATCAGCACGGCTCTGCTGAATCCAGGGATTTATGCTGGTCCAAGGAAATCAATCCCAGTATTTATGGGCCTTTGGGATGGAGGCTGTAAGTTCTCCCCAGCGGGTACTTGGTGACATCTCCTGAGGCAGCTCCATGGGCTGAGCTGGGCTCACCAGGGCTGACCAGGGGGACGATCCTGGTTTTGTCCTTGTCCTCCTTGTCAGGGGACGCTGGTGGTGGCAGGGGACACAGGTGGCAGGGGACACCTTTCCTGGTCACGTGTCACGTGAGCAATGTCTGGTTTCAGATTAATGAAGATTTCTTTAAAATCGTTTTTCTCCCACGTAAAACTTCATCCTAGGACCTTTTCTAGGATTAACTCTGGAATTGCGAAGTGTCTTTCCCACGGCTTCTTTTCGATCCRGGGAAATGCTTGGTTTAGTCCAAGTCTGGCGTCTTTCTGGGAAAACTGAGTTCCACCAGGGATGGGAGATCCATCTGATTGATCAATGAGTGACATCCCCCACGGCAGGGGCTGGAATGGGATGAGCTTCAAGGTGCCTTCCAACCCAAACCATTCCATGATTCTGGGATTCTGGGATCCAAGGATTCCTTGCATTTAGCAGTGGGAGGAGGGATGGTTCCTCTGAGTGCTCAATAGCTTTATCCTGAAGCCATTTTCCAGTGCCTAAAGGGGCTCCAGGAGAGCTGGAGAGGGACTGGGGACAAGGCATGGAGGGACAGGACCCAGGGAATGGCTTCCCAGTGCCAGAGGGCAGGGATGGATGGGAGATTGGGAAGGAATTCCTGGCTGGGAGGGTGGGGAGGGGCTGGGCTGGAATTCCCAGAGCAGCTGTGGCTGYCCCTGGATCCCTGGCAGTGTCCAAGGCCAGGTTGGATGGGGYTTGGAGCAGCCTGGGATAGWGGAAGTTGTCCCTGCCCATGGGAGAGGGTGGGATGGGATGGGATTTAAGTTCTCTTCCATCCCAAACCATTCCAAGATTTATGATTCCATGTTGTGTGTCTGAAATCAGCGTTTGATGTTCTCCATGTGGTGCTGAGATCTCCCAGCAGTTTCCCAAACTTTCCATCTCCGCAGTTTTCCTGTGGCAGAGCCGAGACTCTCCGTGAGCTGTTTGAACTGGATCCCAGAGCTCCCTGTCTCAGCTCCAGGAATATTTTCCTGCAGTTTGTGGCTGCAGTTCGCTCCTCAACCCTCATTAAGGGCGGCCAGTTCATGGGGTCACTCCTGGGGTGAACACTTCCTCCATTAATGGGATTTTCCTTTCAATCCTGTCAATATTCCCTAATCACTGCCTGCAGAAATCAGGGATGTGCCACTTTATATCCTTTCCACGCCTCGTGCATCCTCAGCATTCCCAAAAGAGCCACTTATTTACAGGACTCCACAAAATAACCGTGTCCTGGAGCTTCCTCGCTTCCAGGGAGAGCCCAGAGCRGCTTCGAGTGTTCAGCTGGACAGAGGGAAGGTGAAGAGTTCACTTGGACACAATCCAGGGATTCCTACACAGAAAAATTATTGGGAGAGGGAACATAAATCCTGAAAAAGGGGGTAGGGAAAAAATATCTGTCAGTGGCTGGAAGGTGAAGCTGGACAAGGAAATTTGGATTGGAAACAGGACCCTGATGTTGCTCTTTTTCAAAGAGGGAATTGGACATTGGAGCAATATCCCAGTTCTTCCCAGGCCTTTCCAGGTGCTTCTGTTGCTCCCAAGTCCCTCTCCAGCTCTCCTGGAGCCCCTTTAGGCCCTGCAAGGGGCTCTGAGCTCTCCCTGGATCCTTCCCTTCTCCAGGTGAACATTCCCAGCTCTCCCAACCTGGCTCTCGAGCACAGGGGCTTCAGCCTCTCACGGCTCTCCTCATAATTTGGGAGACACCTGGAAAAATTTCATGGAGTAGGGCTAAAGCTCTGCCCGTCTTCCCTGAATTTCGAGACCTTTTTCTGTCCCATCTGTCCCAGATCCCCACTCCTTGGCATGGACAGACCACTGGAAGCCAGTTAAAATCCCTGGATCAGCTCAGACATTTCTTCCCAGCCTTTCCAATTCCTCAAATCTCTTTTTTATGATAAGGGCTCCAGTCCAATTTTATTTTAAATCTCTTTTTTTTTTTTCCAGAACACCTGGAAAAGATCTGGACCTCCACACTAAAGGATACAACAGCACTGATGATGCCAACTCCGATGTCTTTTCCAGGCAAAATATTTTGGGATGCAATCTGTTTAATTCTCTGRGACCTTTGGGACACAACACCACGGTAGCCGAGCAACTCTTCATCCGGAAATCAGCTGAAATAGACTTTTTTCCCAACATTTTGTGTTTATCCTCTGTGAGAATCAGTTTAATCAGGGAAAATAAGAATTTAAAAGGATTTTCAGGTTGCTCTCTCAGCATCGAGTCCCTTTCAGTGCCTGGGATCWGTGATGTGTCCTAGGAAATCACCCTCTCCGTAAATATGGAATATCCTAAGTTGGAAGGGATTCACAAGGATCATCGAGTCCAACTCCTGGCCCTGCACAGGACAACTCCAAGAATCCCAAAATAAGCTTTTTCCTTCATTTTTTCTCCTCCCTCTGTCCCTCTGATAAGGGCAGTGACAGAGCGGCTTCATCAACCCAACCTCACTCCATCCTAATTCCCAGGACTGTGCCAACAGTACCGAGGTCTGGTTTTCCACAACCACTTCCGCACATGGAAGTGATGTCGGAATCATGGAATCTTAAGATCATTAGGGTTGGAAAAGACCTGGGAACGTTCAAGGTCAGGTTGGACGGGGCTTGGAGCAACCTGGGACAGTGGAAGGTGTCCCTGCCCATGGCATGGGGTGGGAATGGGATGAGCTTTGAGGCCCCTTCCAAGCCAAACCATTCCATGGTCCTGTGATTCTCCTTCAGCCGGTGAGCAGGACTTGAGGAGCTGTTCCCAAATATTAGGAGGGGCCAGCCTTTTATTTTGATCCCTACTGTTTGTGATCCCATGGAAATAGTTTTGCTACAATCCTGAGGTTTGGCCAGAGGAGGGAAAAAACTCTCTGGAGAGGTGGGGACAATGGGATTTTTGAGCTCTGAGGTGCTGGCCAAGGACAGAGTGAAGGATGGAGAGGGGATAAGCTGAGCTTGCTGCTCCCGGAAGGCAGGGAAGTAACTGGGGAGAGAAACAAAATCATGGACACCAAAACCATGGAAATAATTGTGGAGAGAAGGCAAATCATGGACACCAAAACCGTGGAAATAATTGTGGAGAGAAATGAAATCATGGACACCAAAACCATGGAAATAATTGTGGAGAGAAATGAAATCATGGATACCAAAGCCATGGGAAACAATTGTGGAGAGGAGACAAATCATGGACGACAAAACCATGAGAAAAATTGTGGAGAGAAATTAAATCATGGATACCAAAACCATGGGAAATAATTGTGGAGAGGAACAAAATCATGGACACCAAAGCCATGGGTAGGGCAGTAAACTCTGCAGATTCCGTGAGAAAGATGTTTGGGGATGTGTGGGAAAATATCTGGGACCTCTGGATGAGCAGATGACGGAATCTGAAGTGGGAAGATGAATTTTATTGCGGTCACAGCATTCTGGGAGCAGCAAGATCCAGGTCGGAGCATTGTGGATACTGAGGATCTTTCTTGGGAGCGCGACCAGAGGCAGGAGCAGATAAACAGGAGCGAAGCTAAAACTTTGTCCAACTTGGCTGAACTGGGAGTTCAATCCCAAATTTTTGCTTGGGAAGCTCATGAAATTCAAGCACCCAATTAGCAGCAGCTCTGCAGCCGGGGCTGACGAGGCTTTCGATAAAGGAGTGATCCTTGCAGAGCACGGAGTCAAAGCCCAACCACTTCACTCCCAAGCCAAGGGCTCCAGGCAGTGCCCCAGCAAGGCAGGAATTCCCAAGTTTTTGCATTAATTGGATTTTTAATGGGTTTCAAAACCAACTGGGTGTGTGAAGCGCTCAATAATTACAGCAGATTAAGGTGACACTTTGGAAAACGGGTGGAATGAGAACATGAATGAAGCAAACCTTGCTCCAGCCTAATTACAGATAAACAATGGATAATGTGGATTTGGTAATCCTCTGGAATAAAGAAACACGAGGATCAGGCTCCACGGATCATTCTTCATTCTGGTAAATCACCTTTAAATTGGGATTTTCTAACACAATAACCAGAGACTGCCGAGCACTGCCCACAGCTGGAGGAGCAAATCCATCAAAATTCAATTTTACCAAGTTATTTCCAGGAAATCCAGAATGATTTGCCTTCCTTCCGTGTGTTTTGCATGGGGAAAATGCAGCATTTCGGTTCCTTGGGAAGGGCAAAATAAAAATAAAAATTTTTTTTAAATTAAAAAAAAATAAAATTAAAATTAAAATAAAAAAATAAAAACAAAAAAAAAAAGTAAAAATATAACTATAACATAAGTATAAATATAACAATAAAAATAACAACAAACATAAATATAAATATAAATATAAATATAAATATAAATATAAATATAAATATAAATACAAATAAAAATGTAAACACATATTAAATCTTTATATTTATACAAAACAGTGGGGTTTTGTAGGACACTGAGGACTCTAGTGAGGGTAAAGCAAGTAAATCCTGTGAAAACTGTGGAAAATATTTACACAAATTCCAGGGTTAAATGTGGAAGTGCTCCGATTRTATCCCCACACATCCCTAATTGCTCATTATGCATGCAAATTACATGATTTTAATGTGCTCTCATCATAATTACAGCAGTAAATTAGGGGCCATAATTGCCCATGCAAATATGCCATGCCTGGCTTTTTATCTCTTTTCTTCTCCAAGACATTCGGAGCACCAGGAAATAACGGAAGGTCATGGAATCCCAGAATCCCAGRATGGTTTGGGTTGGAAGGGATCATCTCATTCCATGCCCTGCCATGGGTTCCGCCATCCCAGGTTGCTCCAAGCCTCATCCAGAGGGATAAAGGGAATAATTTCTTACCTGKTTTTTGGGGGAATTTAAAATACCAATGAGGAACTCTTAAAGATTGGGAAAAGTGGCTTCAATTCTTTCTTGGAGGTGTCCAAGGGATGAAGGGAATAATTTCTTACCAGTTTTTTTAGGAGAATTTCAAAGATCAATAAGGAACTCTTAAAGATTGGGAAAAGTGGCTCCAGCTCTTTCTTGGAAGTGTCCAAGGAATGCCTGGAAGTGGCATTCAGTGCTCTGGGCTAGTGACAAGGTGGGGACTGGTCACAGCTTGGACTCGATGCTCTTGGAGGGCTTTTCCAACCTAAATAATTCCATGGTTCTGTCTGGGACCAAACCCCCAGATATCTGACGGTGGTGAAATTCCTCTGCTGAGGACGATTTTCCCAAGTCCCAGTTTATTTCCTGCACCTGCTTTCCTATTTTTGTTTTTTTTTTAAAAAACCTTCCCTTCTGTTTTGTTTTACCTCTGCTCAGAATTGTTCCTTTCCATCCTCCTGGCAGCAGCTGCATCCCAATCCTCACTCCTGACCTTTCCAAGTCCTCTCGTCTAAAGGTTCCCTTAATTCCGTGGCACATCCCGGAATAGCAATGTTCCGGATTAATCCCGGGTTACTGGGTGAGTCATTTTGTTTATTTGTATAAAACGTGTTCGCTTTATTCTGCTCTCCCAAATCCACGGATGAAAAGGGAGGATGAGCAGATTATAATGCCGGATATTTTTATTCCTAGAAGGAGATTATAATGCACATTTCCTGGGGCTGAGGGAGATTGGGATGCTGGAAAAGCTGCCGTGGGAAGCAGTCACCAGCTCTGCGTACATGGAATTAATTCCAGGGTTGGTTTTTTTCCTGGGTGTTGTCACAGCACCTCTCCCTCACTTCCCACTCCATGAGGAGCTTCTTCCCAGCTCCGGGAATTCGGGAGTGCCTATTGGAATTTCACTCTATGGGTTTGTTCAGGTTTGGGAGGTGGAATCATAATAATATATAAAATTTTAGGGAAAAAAACCCAAGGAAATGTAAAAGCAGGGGTAGTGACTCCCTCCATCCAAGCTCATTTGGTCAAACACAGGGAACATCCATAATTCCTCTTGGAAAGGCTCAGTTAAATTGTTATCCTGGGAGTAGGGGAAAACAAAGAGCAACAAACACATCCTGTTTTTCTCAGTCCGTTGGGATTTGTGGGACAAATCAGACACAGGGAATAKCCTTAATCCCTCCTGGAAAAGCTCCGTTAAATTGTTATCCTGGAAGAATGAGGGGGGGAAAAGAGCAACAAAAGCTTCCCATTTATCTCAGTTTGGTGGGATTTGTGGGACACGTCTCCCATGCTCATCCACCCCTCCCAGSCACAGGAACCCGGAACTTGGCTTTTCCCAACAAAAAGGACGGAAGTGACTTCCTGCATCCTGAGGGCTCCCGGTGCACTCGGATAAAATTCCTAAGGACAGGAAATAAATGTGTTCCATAAACCCCAACACCACCCCGTCACTTTTCCTTGTTCAGCTGCTGTGGGAGCAATGGCACTTCCGTAATTCCATGTCGGAAAACCTTGTGCTTTGGGAATCTGTTGGAGCCAGGGATTTTGCAGCCAAGTGACCAAAAATAAAGGGAATATTTGATCCAACTTTTCCAGCCCTGGGCACAYCTTGGGAGCAGCCAAAAATGTCGTGTGGCCCTTCAGAAAGGACAAAGGTTTAAATCTCCAGCTTTCCCTGCACCTCCCCCTCACTTCCCACTCCATGAGGAGCTTCTTCCCATCTCTGGATGTCCAGGAGATCGGGAAGTGCCTATTGGAATCTCGTTCTATGGATTTGGTCAGGTTTGGGAGGTGGGACAACAATAATACTTCTGTTAACCCTTTCCATGACAGAATTTTTCCCAAATATCCAACTTGACCTTCCCATGGCACAGCTTGAGGCCATTCCCTCTCCTCCTGTCCATGTTCCTTGGGAGCACAGCCCGACTGCCCCCCTGGCTGCACCCTCCTGTCAGGAAATCATGGAAAATTTCCATTATTTCCACCTGGTTGGACATTTTATTCCCGAGCTGGGCAGCCGGGACTTGTCCAAGGTGCTGGAATTTCTTCCGCACAAAACCGAAAACCCTTAACAAGTCGTTGGTGACCTTTGTAGGGAAATATCAGTGGGCAGGTGGAAACAGACAGTTTTACCTGGATCACGGAATTCCCACTGGTCAGGAATGAGGACCAGAGCACTTGGTCAATCACGGAATCATGGAATGGTTTGGGATCAAGGGATGTTAAATCCCATCCAGTCCCACCCCCTTCCATAGGCAGGGACACCTTCCMCTATCCCAGGGTGTTCCAAGCCCCATCCAACCTGGCCTTGGACACTTCCAGGGAATTCCACTTCAAATCCCAGCTGGAGCAGAGTTTATTTCGGAGCTCATTTAAAAGATGCTGCAGCTGGATCAAACAAGTGGAGATTCCAGAGCCTGACCCCCTCCTGGGACAAGAGGATTTCTTGGGACAAAAATTCCTTAAAAATCACTAWTTGTAGGATTTATCACCACGTTTGTCTGTGGATCACATCCCATTTCCCTGGCTGGTTGCACACATCCTCACCCTCATCCTGTGCTGGATTTTAGCCTCAGGAGCAGCAGAATTTTCCCATCCACAGCTGGAAACATCCCAGACTATTTGCTGATAAGGTTTGGAAAGGGCTGAGCCRTATTTTATTCCCTATTCCTGGCAGGAAAAATCAACTCCACCCATCCAGCAAGTTCCTGCTCAAATAAAGGAATAAAAAAGCTGCATCATGGATATATTACACAGGAAATCTTCTTTAAATCCATTTRTTCCCTACATTGGGAATCTTATTTAAATCCATTTATTCCCTACATTTGAATATAAGTCAGAGCAAGGAGAATTTTAAAAAATCGGCATCATAAACACAGAGGTTTTGTTGTGTTTTCTGTACATCCAACATTTGTTTTAGGGCAGAACTTCCTGGGAATCTTGCTGGGAGCTGCCAGGGAATTGCCAGCAATTATTTCCCTGGTATTTGCTTAAATAGCCCTGAGGTTTGATATTGTTTGATGCCTCCTGAAATATCCTGGGAAGGCCCAACTCAGAGCTCTGCGGCTGCCCAGAGAGGAATTTTTAATTCCAGAAAACTGGGAAGTAATTCCACATCCCTCACTCCTGCCGGTAGCGGGAGAGTGCAGGAAAAGGAGACCTTTTCCAGCAGCCTCGTTGTCCATGTCAGGGAAAATTTTTAGGTGGGACAGCCTGAAAGGCATGAAGGGATCTGGGAAAAAAGCAAAAAAATACGGAAAAACCACCTGTGGGATGCTCAATCCATCAATATCCTACAAGAGGTCCCTTCCCTCCCTCCCTTCTCCCTTCCTTTCCTTTCTTCCTCCCTTCCTCTTTTCCCTCTTGGTCCTCTTGCCCCATGGATGTGATAAATCCATGCCCACATTGCTCTGTGGGAAGATCGGACCTTGCTTTGGGACGTCTGGAATTTTGTCTGTGTTGTTTGCAGATCCTGAGGAATGTTACACCCTTGAACTGGGCCTGCAGGGACACCCGGACACACCCAAAAAATGGGATTTGGGGAATTTCTCGGTTTGGCTTTGCAGACGGAAAGGTTGGAGAAGAGAGGGATCCAGGGAGAGCTCAGAGCCCCTTGCAGGGCCTAAAGGGGCTCAGGAGAGCTGGAGAGGGACTGGGAACAAGGCATGGAGGGACAGGACACAGGGAATGGCTTTAAGCTGGAAAAGGGTGGATTTAGGTTGGATATTGGGAAGGAATTCCTGTCTGGGAGGGTGGGGAAGGGCTGGGCTGGAATTCCCAGCGCAGCTGTGGCTGCCCCTGGATCCCTGGCAGTGTCCAAGGTTGGACGGGGCTTGGAGGAACCTGGGATARTGGGAGGTGTCCCTGCCCATGGGAAGGAATGGGATGGGATTTAAGGTCCTTCCAACCCAAATCCTTCTGGAATTCCGTGAAATGGCCTCTCCCTTTATTCCATACTGCTCCTTTTTAGTACAAATAAAATCATCGTCCCTTCCATAACACTTCTTCTTAATATAAAGAGACATAAAAAGCGAATTAATTTTAGGTTATTTTAATCTGATTTTTTAACTCAGACTTTGAGTGTTTAAACACTCAGATYGTCTAAAATCTGGTGTCCATGCACCCGTGGGGCGGTGAGCAGCAGCTGCGGGCAGTGAATAACCTGAACATGCTCAGCTGGACTTTTAATTATATTCAAATAATAATAMTTTAATTGTTTTATCTCATACATATTTAAACATGTCTTTATTTATCATCGAACAGAAGGAATTTCTGCCCCCACCACCACGGYCTGCCCGTATTAATAATTTGGAGGATTAACATTAAAAAAAAACCCCAGACAAATCCAGCTTTGTTTGGATTGGTGAATTGGGTTTTTGAATCCTCCAAACCTGAGGTTTCCAAATTTTTTGCAATAAATTCGAGTCAATCCAGACTGCAAATATTTATTGCTGCCCTCAGAGCCATCAGCAGAGCTTCAGTCAACAAAARATGAGAGCTCCGAGGCCAGGAAGTGGTTTAAGATCCCAAAAGATGACTTATTCCGTGAGAAAAGAGCAAAGCAACATCTGAGAGGGGGAAATTCCGCGAGATGTTGTCACAGGGGGTGGTTCCACCTGGARTAACGCCTGTCCTGGGAGATGGAGCCTTTGGAATTCCAAACGCATCGTTGGCATTTGGTGCCATGGACCTCATCTGGAAGAAATAAGCTCTGAACATTAATTCTGGTCAACACATTCCCAAAATCCAGCAGCACATGGAATTGGTGCTGCTCACACGACGTTGGCCGGGAGCAGATCCACRATGCACAATTTGTGTTCACTTCCAACATTTCCAAGGATTTAGCTTGGGATGGAGGGCTGGAATCAAGTCTCCGCCTCCTGTTGGCGTTGCTGTCACAGTGCCCCGGTCAGATCTGTTCCCGCAGGCTCAGAGGGGGCACGAGGCACATCCGTGGTTCCTGTTCCTTGGAAATGCCTTGGAATATCATTTTCCTGCTTTGGCTGCTGCTGCTTTGGGAATGACTTCCCCTAAACCCACATCAGTGGGGTTGGAACCCAGACTGGTTAGGGCTGGAAGGGACCATAAAGCCCACCCAGTCCCATCCCTGCCACAGGCAGGGACACCTCCCACTATCCCAGGCTGATCCAAGCCCCAGTGTCCAACCTGGCCTTGGACACTGCCAGGGATCCAGGGGCAGCCACAGCTGCTCTGGGAATTCCAGCCCAGCCCTTCCCCACCCTCCCAGACAGGAATTCCTTCCCAATATCCATCCTAAATCTCCCCTTTTCCAGCTTAAAGCCATTCCCTGTGTCCTGTCCCTCCATGCCTTGTCCCCAGTCCCTCTCCAGCTCTCCTGAAGCCCCTTTAGGCCCTGGAAGGGGCTCTGAGATTTCCCTGGATCCTTCTCTTCTCCACATGAACAACTTYCCTTTGAAACTTGAAATGGATCTGGCTCCATCCAGGGAGATGCAAATTGCAGAGGCCAAGATTTTCCCAATTTTTCCATGTCCTCACCTGTGGAACGATCCCTGCCTCKCTTTCTTCACTCCCCAAGGAATTCTGTCCCCAACCTTCCTGTCCCACCCTTCCTAATCCCCTCTTTTCCATCAGAACTTATTTTTCTCTCTTTTTATTTTCCACCCCCACTCAGGCTTTACATGTCGAGGTCCTAATGAGTCAGGGACTCAAATCCCTCCGGTTTCTGGGAGAAACGGCAGCACAAATGGCCATGCTTCRGCTTAATTGGTAACCTCATTAAATATCAGAATATTAAAGCCCCTGAACAGCTCCGAAGTTGGTGGGGATGTCATTACGGCACACGGCAGCAGCAGGTTGTTCCACAAATCCCCCCAAAAAATGGGATTATAAAGCAGCTGGGGATTTTTCCACTCTGTTTTTAGCTTTTTTTGCCGGATTATTTTAAATAACTTTGGATGTTGTGAGCTTTTCGCGTGTCTGAACTTTTGGGAAGTTTGTAAGGAGCCACCAGGAGCTCTTCTTGCCGGGATGGATGGGATTTATCCATCATTTATCCATTATTGCGCCCCCGGTTTCAGCTCTGTCAGATGTGATCCCTCATCTCTCCCTAAACCTTGACCTTCCCTAAATTTTCCAAAGCCAAACACGAGGTTGCATCGAGTTCTGAGGTGTTGAGTGAGGAAATGTTTGGCTCAGCAGAGGAGAAGGATTCGGTTTCAGGGCTATTGATGGAACAGGGAAAAGCTGATATTTTATATTTTATATTTTATATTTTATATTTTATATTTTGTATTTTATATTTTATATTTTCATCAGAGCAACACGGCCTCAAATCTGAGCTCAAAAACTGAGATTTTGTTCTTCAGAACAGAATTAAATCAAAAGTGTCCCCTCAGCCAGATTTCAGGGTTTGTGCAGCTCTCAAAACTTGTTAATTTACCCGGTGAACCAGAGCCCTCAGAAAATCAGCTGGAAACAGGGAATTCCAGCCATCCTGAGGAAGAGAACCTCATCCCAAGCTCCAGAACCAYCTGGACAACATCAGTCCCCAACCCCAGCTCCTGTTGGATTTGCTCCTCTCAGGGCAGGGGTTTGTGTTACTCAGCATCCATGTACGGGTTTCCCAGTTGGATTCGATGACCTTCGAGGTCTTTTCCACYCTAAATGATCCTGGGATTCCATGACTGGATTAAGTGAGGAGACCTTTGGGATCTTTGCTGTCACTGGCAGGAGAAACAGCACAGGGACAAAACCTGAGCCCATCTAGAGGATGGTACCAGAAAAACCAAGGAAGGAGCAAACCCGTGGAGATAGTGTTCCCTCTGCTCATGGAGAGGCACAAAACCTCCTTGGAAGGCTTCAAGGATGGACAAAAACCTGGAAAAATCCTTCCCTCATAAATGATGGAAAGAGAACTCAGCTGTGGATTGCGGCAGTTTGGGTTTAAGGCCAATCAAGCGCCCGCGGCACAAAGGATTCACCACAATTCCGGGTGTGATGGGTTTTAACCTCTTAATTCCTTCCCTGTCCCAATCCCTGGCTGTTTTCAGGGAATGCCTGTATTGATCCATGGCCACCATCAAGCTGCAAATTCAATTCCACCCTAAAAAGGAGCAGGTTGGAACGTTTGCTTCCAAAGGGGCAATTGCTTAAGGAACAAAATAAAAAAGGTGGAAATGGAAGAAATAAATAAATAAATAAATAAATAAGAAGGTGGAAACTCCCTCCTTTGCAACCAGGAATTCCTTCCCAATATCCCATCCCTCCCTGCCCTCTGGCACTGGGAAGCCATTCCCTGTGTCCTGTCCCTCCAKCCCTTGTCCCCAGTCCCTCTCCAGCTCTCCTGGAGCCCCTTTAGGCCCTGCAAGGGGCTCTGAGCTCTCCCTGGATCCTTCTCTTCTCCAGGAGAACATTCCCAGCTCTCCCAGCCTGGCTGCGGAGCAGAGGGGCTCCAGCCCTCGGRGCAGCTCCGTGGATTCCTCTGGATCACTCCAGCAGCTCCATGTCCTCCTGGATGTCGGATCCCAGAGCTGGAGCAGCTCTTCAGGGGCTGAGGGGGCTCCTCCTTCCCATGTCCCCCCTTCCTGACCCCAAACCCCTGTGCTGGGTGTCCTGCCCCAAGTCTGGTGCATTTTGGGTGAAGTTCCACCAATCCATGGCATCTGTTCCATCCAGGCTGGAATTCCTTGCCCCTGGAATACACAAACACCACTTTTAAGTGCTAATAAAGCCAAAATTYGTCCACTTCCTTGTCTGAGAGGTGGTGCCAGAGGGTCCAAGATCCATGATCTGGGAAAACAGCATGGACAGGACGGAGCTGGGATGATCTTTGGGGGTCACCAAATCACCTCAGACATTGTGGGGCTTCCTGTTAAAAATTAACTCAGCTCCAGCAGCCCCACATTGGCAAAGGCACTGAACTGTGCAGGAAGGAGGGGAAAAGGTGTTAAAATGCTTTGATTTTCCAAGAGTGAGTGGAGAAGTCTTGGAAGGAGCGGGAAAGGAAGGAAAAATTAATGAGCATTTAGGCAAATAAAGATGGAACTTCGCCTTTTGTTTGCAGTGCTGCACAAATCTGCRTGAGCTGCTGGGATTATCGAGGGCTTGATGATTCATTTATCCAACAAACCAAACGTATTTGGTAATCCAGGTTTATTCTGGGATCAGCTTTATTGTTGGAATATTGACTCAGGCCGTGAAAGSAAACCTGGTGTGAAATGCAATTAGAGATTTGTCCATTTTTATTAGGTTTTGATTAGATTTTGATTTAGGGAGTGAAATGAACTCTGCAGTCCCCTGCTCTCCCTTTGCTGTGCAGGGCCACAGACACCAAGTTTCAGAGAATCTTGGAATTCCAGGAAGGTTTGGATTGGAAGGGACCTTAAATCCCATCCAGTGCCACCCCTGCCATGGGCAGGGACACCTCCCACTGTCCCAGGTKGCTCCAAGCCCCAATGTCCAACTTGGCCTTGGACACTTCCAGGGATCCAGGGGCAGCCACAGCTGCGCTGGGAATTCCAACCCAGCCCTTCCCCACCCTCCCAGACAGGAATTCCTAATTCCCAAGATCCCATCCATCCCTGCCCTCTGGCAGTGGGAAGCCATTCCCTGTGTCCTGTCCCTCCATSCCTTGTCCCCAGTCCCTCTCCAGCTCTCCTGGAGCCCCTTTAGGCTCTGGAAGGGGCTCTGAGCTCTCCCAGGCTGAGGAAGTTCCACCCCCAGCCCCCCGTGAGGGAAAAACTTTAAGATTCCGTTGCCAGGGGGACAGGAAGCCTCAGTAATTGGGATAAAATCCTTAATGGAGCAAGGAATGGAACAAATGAAGCCTCGGGAGCAGCTGGAGCAGAACGAAGGGCGGCAGAGGGGCCATCAGGAGGATTGTGCTGGCTCAGCTGCTGCAGGAGCAGCACTTGGCACATTTTGGGGAGGGAGCAGAGCCGAGCCGCTGAGCAGAAGCGCAAACCCRCAGCAATCTGGGTGATTTAGGGCCCACGCCGCACTTTCCTGTTGCTTAATAGTCCTTGCTCTGGTTTGGTTTCCAGAAGAGTCTGGAGATCTTAAAAAAAAGCAATTTTTTGAGGCTTTCCGTAGAACCTCAAGATTTAATTCTGGTCTTAAACAGCTGGGCACAACCACTGAGCCAAGTCTGTTTCAGTGCGGAATCTGGGGCGTCGTTTTTCCCAAACGGCAAAGAAATCGCCCTGAACTGAACCAGGATTTTCTCCGGGGGCCCAGCAGCGGCACCAGAGCCACGGGCAGGGCCTGAGCCCAGCAATTGCCCTGCWCAGGAGGCAGAACTCCTGCCCTGGGCAGGGCCCGAGCTGGAACAGAGCCCAGAGAGGGGCTGGAGGCTCCTCCCTGGGGATATTCCAGAGCCCTCTGGATGCACTGCTGTGCCCTGGGCTCTGGGATGGCCCTGCTGGAGCAGGGAGTGGCACCAGCGACCCTCTGGGGTCCCTTCCAGCCYGACCCATCCYGGGATTCTGGGATTAGCAAACTAAAAATTCCGAATGTCTGGAGCCATCCGTATTTCCTGCCCTGGGTCCCCACTGGCTTGGGCATCCCTGGGATGCTCCGTGGGCTCCTAGGAATCAGGGAAAAGGGGAATATAAGGCAGAAGCTCACCCGTGGTTTATATTTGCTCCTTTTCTAACCATTTCCAAACATTTTCCAGACTGGCTCATGATTTTTGGGAAGCTGGCTGTGCCTTTTGCCTCCATCCGGAGCTGCTCCTGGATCAAGATCCACGCTCCAATGTCGGATCTGTGCGCTAAGGAAAAGCTGTTTCGGCCTAGGGCAGCAGGAGGAGATGGGAGCTCCCTCCAGATCCCTCTCCAGCTCCGTCAGGATGGATAAAGCTGGGAACTGAAGCACGGAGGGTGGATGTGAGCCTGGATGAGCCATCAGTCCCGGGATCACCGGCATTCCTGGCAGGATTGTGCCTGCAGCTGCCACCACTTCACTGGCTTTTCATGGAACCAGCTGTTCTGAGCAGGAATTCTTAGGAATTTGCAAAAAAAAGGAGAGAAAACGCCTTTTTTTGGCATTAACTGACTCTCCAATGAATCATGGAATCATGGAATAACCTGAGCTGGATTCACAGGGATCATSAGTCTAATTCCTGATCCTGCATGGGACACYCCAAAATCCCACCCTGTTCCTCCTCTGAGCTCTGGGGTGGATTTAAGAACCCACATTTAAAATCAAATCCTTTTCCCATCTCCTTCCCGCGTCCTCCACTGGATCCTGGCTGGCACTTGATCCTCTCCAAGTGATTTTCCYGACTCTGCCCCTCAGCACCGGGACCTGGAAAACATTTCCATGGACACTGGAGCCAAACCTCGCTTCCTTACTTTTGGGAAAGACACAGAGCTGCCTCCTGACGAATAGGAAATGTCATTTATATTCCCAAAATTCAGTATCTTCACTGCATTAAGGATTTAAGGAGGAACATCCCATAATTAGACGGGATCATCTATTATGGGAACATCCCATAAAAATGGGAACATCCCATAATTAGACRGGATRAACCCCCCTCCAAAGTCACTCTTCCCTGAGCCCCATTTCCATCACGGATCCGGTTACAAATCCTACCTGGCACTCCCCAATGGATTGTGCAGGAATGTGAGGCTGATCAAAGGAATCCTGCTGGATTTCTTGCTTGGGAGAAATATTTACAAAGGCAAGGAAATCACAGGCAGCTGGAAGAAACCAGAGAGTGCAGCTTGTCTTTGCTGGAGGCTGCTGGCAGTTTGTTTTCAAATAGCAAATCCTGCCTCAGGCCTGACCAGAAAAAGCAATAAAACCTTCATTTTTGAGGGAGGAAAAGAGAAATAGGATTTTTAAAGCCCTTCACAGTTGTTGGGGTTTTATACTTCTTTTTCTGAATAATTTTTTTCCTTTGAAGAGAACAGAAAATATAAACTCTGCTGTGAGGAAAGGCTGGGAGAGCTGGGAATGTTCACCTGGAGAAGGGAAGGATCCAGGGAGAGCTCAGAG
>RAHM01000288.1:68036-133257 GCA_003713295.1 Parotia lawesii | reverse complement strand
TGGGAAAGAGGCTCAGCCTGGAGAAAAGGAGGCTCAGGGGGGACCTTGTGGCTCTGCACAACTCCCTGACAGGAGGGGGCAGCCGGGGGGGGTCGGGCTCTGCTCCCGGGGAGCAGGGACAAGAGGAGAGGGAATGGCCTCAGGCTGGGCCAGGAGAGGTTCAAATTGGATATTAGGGAATTTTTTTCGTGGAAAAGGCCTGTCCAGCCCTGGCACAGCTGCCTGGAAGAGTTCAAAAAGCACACGGATGTGCGCTTGAAGATGTGGTTTAATGGTGGTGCTGGTTGATGTTTGGGCTTGATCTTTGATGACTTTTCCAACCTGAACAATTCCATGATTCCATGATTCATTTCGGGCATAGGCTCATCCAATCTGCTGCAGGATCTGCCTGCACGAGGACTTGCCTGTGGATCAACCATTCCCACTTCCAAGGTCTGGCACTCATGGAATATTCAGAGCTTTCCAAGCAGGTCAACAAAAGGATCTGARGGAAGTCTCCGGTCTGAGGCCACGCTTGAATGGCTCATTCCCAGCCCTCTGGGATTGTTTTCCTTCCACTCTAAGTAAGGAYGGAATAATCAATTTATGATGAAGTTTGTGCTGTCCAATATTCCCAGTAATTCAATTTGCCAGCTGGAAGCATCTGAGTCATTAATCACCTGTTCTGTGCTTGATACTCCTCTAACACTTAACACCAGGAGAAGGCATTTGTTTGTTTAGCGATGTCAGGGACAAACCAGCTGTGATGTCAATTCAGCCCAGACAAGAGAGATGAAAACATCTTTTAAAACTGCTTCAAAAAGGAGTCTGTTTGTCCAAGGGAAGAAGAGACACGAGGTAGAGGGAATAAATCAAGCCAGGCTGAAACTTCAGAAACAAGAAGAGCAAAAGAGAAGAGCCCTTGTTCCTTTGATGGTGCCCAGGACAGATTTTTTTTCTAGGCTGTGTTGTTTAAAACTGGATTTGGATGCTGCTTCTGAGCAGAGAAAGGGCAAAATTTTATCTTATTTTGGGCCCCACATGTCAAGAAGGACATGGAGGTGCTGGAGCATGTCCAGGGAAGGGAACAGAGCTGGGAAGGGTCTGGAGCCCCAGGAGTGGCTGAGGGCGCTGGGAAAGGGGCTCAGCCTGGAGAAAAGGAGGCTCAGGGGGGACCTTGTGGCTCTGCACAACTCCCTGACAGGAGGGGGCAGCCGGGGGGAGTCGGGCTCTGCTCCCAGGGAACAGGGACAGGAGGAGAGGGAACGGCCTCAGGCTGGGCCAGGGGAGGTTCAAATTGGATATCGGGGAAAATTCCTTCATGGAAGGGCCTGTCCAGCCCTGGCACAGCTGCAGTGGTGGAGTCCCCGTCCCTGGAGGGATTCAAATCCCTGTGGATGTGGCASYTGSGGACATGGGTCAGTGGTGGCCTTGGCACTGCTGGGGAATGGTTGGACCCCAYGATCTTTGAAGGYTTTTCCACCCYAAACAATTCCATGATTCCGTGATTCTACCTCCTTAATTTGTAAGTGAAATCCCACCCTTCCCTTGCARGAAGATGCAGGAAGGYTCTGAGGGGYTCTTTTGTTCCTGCTGCCCTTTATTCCAGGCAGAATCCAGCAAATCCCATGGATCAGAACAAACAATGTTGGCCCATCAAAAACACCGCAGCACAAACAGCTGATATTCCCAAGGATTGGTCCCTGTGCCCTGCAGGRCCTCTCTGGGGACATTTGTGCCCTCACAGTTGGGTCCTTCCAGGCTGGTGTTGGGCCTGGCCCTTCCCTGAGGTTCACCTGAGGACAGCCTGGGCATGGAGTTGAGGTGAAACCACAACTCAGCTTTAATTAGCTCAGCTCCACATCTCATTATGGATCAGGAACACGAGCCAAGCCCATCAAGAGCTGTTTGAGGGAACCCAGGCTGATGTATAGGGCAATAAAATGAGTAACGCCTTCCAGATCCCACAGCAAACTGGGCTGGCAGGAAGAACACCGAGGAATATTCCCGCATGGAAACGGCTCCGTTGTCTCACAGTCTGTCTGGGCATGGGGTGGAGGATGTGGGCCAGAGGAAGGAGCTGATCCCACAGCCTGGTCTTGTGGAAGGGGTGTAGGAGCCGCAGAGCTCAGGGATGTGTGTCCCACATACCCACAGCCGGATGGAGCCATCCAAGCATTGTTGGTGAAAATCTGTGGGAAAAAAACAGGAGACAGGGGCCATGTGGAGGCAGGGCAGCACTTTTCTGGGAATGCCATCCCGGTCCTGGCTCCTGGAGATCAGCGCATCCCAGCACCGGGCAGGAATGAGGCCGGGAAGTGCCCATGGACTGGAATGAGATCGAGACCATCCCAGACTCCAAAGCCTCCAACCCCTCCCCAGGAAGGTCTGGAAGAACAGACTGAGCACAAGAATTAATTTTTCCTTCAGGATGGGAAAAACTCATCCCTAAAAAGGTGCCCCCAAATCCCAGGAGGAGCCCCAGGACCCTGCAGCTCCCATCAGCCGGATCAGCTCTGGAGCCAGCACTGGAGATCTCCCTTTATCCCATTTTCCCTCTCTCTGTTCACTTTCRTCCCACCCTTTATCCAAACCCCACTTCCATGGGCTCATCCCAGGAGATCAGGGACCATCCAACACCAATTTCCATCCCAAGTGTATAATTTACTAATAAAACTTAAGAATCTTTTGTGGAATTTTGTCATCCCTTTCAACCACGACCATCTACAAATCCTGGGTGCCTCCTTCCCTTTAAGGGTGGGAAGCCAAAGCTCTCCCTGCCCACAACAAGGGGTTGGAATGGGATGGGCTTTAAGGTCCCTTCCAACCCCAACATTCCATGATTCCGCGATATATGGACACATAGAGTGGCTGTTGACACTTAATTTCAAGGAAAGAGGAGKTTTTGGTGATTATTTTCCCCCTTTTTGTCTCCTTTGTGGAGGCTGCCCTGGTGGAGCCMCGTAGCTGGCTGAGGGCCATTCCAAAGAAAACCATCGCACTCTCCAAAGGAGAYTATTTTGTCCTGGGAGAAGGGAAAAAACGGTAATAAAACTCATGGAATATCATTAACAGGATAGGTTGAACCACAGGGAGCACATCCAGAAAACAAAGGAACAGACAACCCCTGGTAGAGTTAAATGAGGCAAAAAAACAGGAGCACTTAATGTTCTCCACTTCCAATTAAAATCCCYGGGAAGAACCATGAGAATTCCTTAATTCATCGTTAAACGCTCCTAAATACTCCCACTCCTTCTATTTTGTTCTTTATCTGGCAGATTCCTTGTCATATTAGCAGCCGTGTGAATTATGATATATTATTTGGAAGCCTTGATTTAACAATTTCTCTGTAATTAGTCCTGAAAATTTGGGGGTTTTACCATTATTTGTAAGGTTGGGTTAAATCACTCATCTTGGATCTTTCTGTAAAAATATTCCCTGGAGATGTTTCCTCCAAAATCTGGAGCCACAGCCATCCAAAGGCAACAAAAGCTGGAAGGAGCAGGGAAAATATTTCAAATATAAATATTTCAAAGTAGAACTCACTTTGAGAAAAAACAGTTTCCCAGAGGGTTTCCCTCAATTTGGGTCTTTTGGATTGATTAAGACACAGATAAATGAGTTGGAATTGTCAAGCTCCTGTGTAAATCTCCCAGATTTATGTCAAAAAAAGAGATTTTCCCATTTTTCCTATTAGGGGAAAAGCTTCTCCTAATGAAATAGCCCACCTGCTGCTCCAGGCTAATCCTCTCCGTGGATTTTGACCTGTAAACACGGAGAAATTCCATCAAAACCTGCCGTGGAAAATGGTCTTTGTGCCTTTTCCCGCTCATGTTTCCCTTGCCTGGGAATGATGAAGTTGTGGATGAAACAAACTCAAGGAAAAAAACTCTTTCAATCCTATTGAAATAAAAAATGGGATTCCTGACGTCCCCACTCTCAGCTGGTGGGAGCAGAGGGGGAGAATCATGGAATCATGGAGTATCCTGAGTGGGAAGGGATCATCCAGTCCAACCCCTGGCCCTGCACAGACACCCCAACGATCCCACCCTGTGCATCCCTGGAGGCATTGTCCAAACGCTCCTGGAGCTCTGGAATAAGGAGAAGGTCCAAGTCCTTCTGCTGGCCCTGTACTTGGACAATTGAAGAAGAGCCCAAAAGTGCAACGTGTGACATCCCTGGGAAGAGCTTCCTCTCCATCCAGGACATGGGACACCACTTCCTCTCCAATCCAAGGTGTCCGTGGCAGGAAGGGACTTCCAGGGTGGAAATGGGAAGTCCCAACCAAGGCACCCCTGGGGTCCTGCTCATTTTAGTCACTTAGGGCTGGGAGAGATTTACTGCACCCCCAGAGCCCCAAATCCCTCAGGATTATGGATGAACCTTTTGGTCTGGAGAAAAGGAGGCTCAGGGGGGACCTTGTGGCTCTGCACAACTCCCTGACAGGAGGGGGCAGCCGGGGSGGGTCGGGCTCTGCTCCCAGGGAACAGGGACAGGAGGAGAGGGAACGGCCTCAGGCTGGGCCAGGGGAGGTTTAGATTGGATATTAGGGAAAATTTCTTCATGGAAAGGGTGGTCAGGCATTGGAACTACCCAGGGCAGTGGTGGAGTGCCCATCCCTGGAGGGATTCAAATCCCTGTGGATGTGGCACTTGGGGACATGGGGCTGTGGTGGCCTGGGCAGTGCTGGGAATGGTTGGACTTCATAATCTCAGAGGATTTTTTAAATAATTCCGTGATTTTCGACACATTCAGACAGTTCTTTTCCTCCGTTCTTAAGCAAAAGAGACACAGGGGAGCAAAGAACTCTGAATTCCAAATCCGACAGAAGAGCAGAGAATCTTCCCAACTCCAGCGATTTGTTTTGATTTTGGGTTCTTTTTATATTGACTGTAAATGTAACCCACAAAGGGTCACAAAACTCAAGGAAATCCCATCTGGAAGTGCCTGGTGGTTGTGGAAAGAATTCCCTCTTCATCTTTGCAAGCAGCACCTTCCAGTGTGCAGATTCCCTGGATTTTYGGCATTGTGGGAGATGCTCAGCAGCATCACAAGGCTGGGGGGGGGCTTCCAGGTGGTGAGAAAGGAACGGTGCCAGATGACAGCGATGCCTTTTCATTACCCTAAAAGCTTAGGAAAGTAATTCCAAACCCAAAGAGGGTTAAACGGGATTAGAGGCGTTCTTCTCTCYGGAACACAGCGAGGAATAATCAAATTGTTATTCAAAAGAGGGAGTGGATGRTGTTTAATGCGTCAGACACGGGGTTTGCCCTCCTAATCCCTCTCAGGTTTGCTGCCACTTCTGTGGGAGAGTGTCCGAGTGGGATTTGGGACATCTCCGGACATCAGTCCCGGAGGAGGGGATGGCAAAGCTGGAGGGGCAAAAGGGAAGGAACGTGTGGCTCCAGGGTGATTGGAGCAGGGATAAATTTGGTCCAGCGTGCAAAAAATTAGGATATTCCGTGTGTTCCTGGCGTCTGGAGTTTAAGGAGTTTTTTGTCTGTTTTTGCACCTCAGTCCCATCTGCTCTGTCTCACTTTGGGAGGATTCAAGGAGAGGGAATAACCATTCCCAGCCTTCCCTCCCTTTCCCAATCAGCTCCCAAATCAGCCATAAACCAAGTGACAAATCCGATCCTCATCTGCCAAGCGCAGGATGTCTCATCCCTTGGTTTTACTCATATTTTTGGAAAACATAGTAAAATATGGAAAGCAGGTGCCTTTGTGTTGCATCAGGGCCTCCCAGGAACTGGATAAAATTCCATCTGAACCACAAATTTATGGTTTTTCCTCTTTTTCCTGACTGCATTTTACACTAAAGGACTCCTGCTGCGGCCCGAAGCATCTACGAGGTGTTTGGACAAATAAATTTTGGAGAACAGGTTGCAAGGTGTGGATTTTCATGCAGAAAACAAGTGGAAGGTCATTGTTGGAAGTTTTGGACTCTTTTTTTCTACATTAGAGTCAGTTTATCCAGCATTGGATTCTTTCCTATGGAAGCACAATCCCAGCACGTCTTGTCACAGTCCTGCGGAAATAAATAATCACAGAAAACTCTGGAATTCTGAATGCTTTTCCTTGATAAATTCCTTACATCTCTCCATAAAACTGAGCTCTGCCGGGCATTGTTTTGGGGGAAAAATGGAATCCACACAACCATGGGATACCAGRCAGATTCTGACTGGGCATATCTGGTTAATTTGAAGATACTGGGAAAAAAATCCCTAAAAATTCTTGGCATTTGAGGTATAAATGACGATTCTTGTTAAAAATTTATGGTCAAAAGATTATTGGCTTTGAGTTCGGTTGTTCACAGTTGGAGCCTCTGAGTCCTGAAGTCTCAAACCCTTCAGCAGAGCCAACTCCTCACTCTTAACCTCAATTTATTGGTGAAATAATGAGCTCAGGTTAAAATATTCCAAACTGAAGGACATGTGGAGTTATCCTCTCCCTTTTCCAGCTCCACCATGCTCATCCCTTTCTCCAAAGGATCATTTTGGATGGACGAGGACAGTTTTGATCAGTCAATCCCATATTTTGCTGCTTGAATTCCTTGGCCAAGGCAGGGTCTTGGCTCTGGGTCTTCCCAGGTCCTGCACGTTGGGTGTCCAAAGCTGACAGGTTTTCCTGGCACAATTCCCATCTCCRGGAGTGCTGGGATCAAACTGGCTCTGCAACAGCCTTTTGGCACATCCTGGTGCTTTTTTGTGGAAAACAGGAGGCGAGGAGACAGATTTTAATCACTGGACGTGCACTAATTGACATCACTTGTCTATTAATTGGGAGAGGGGAAGGTTCTGGTTATGGACATTCCAGGAAGAAAAAAGCCTGGATTTTCCCAGCCTTTTGGAAATTATAAAGCTCCTTTTTCTCTTTGAACCTGACAAAAAATGGAACTGGAAGAGAAGAACTTTGTCATGTATAAAATGATGACAACCCTAAAYGCTCACCTTGGAATTCCTCGGAATCCCTGCGTTATCCATGGAGCCCAAGAGCAGGTTTGGGATATAAATAGGGCTCAGTGGGAGCTGTCAAAAGCAGCTTGTTCAGTGGAGAGAAGCTGCCAAAAACAGAGCCTTTTCCAGGGTTTTATGGGGTTTGACAAGTTCCAGGTGGGATGGGAGGACAGGAGGTCGCCCAGCAGCTGACGGAGCCACCGGAAAACGAAGAATTTGTTTCCAAGTGTCTGCTTGACCTGATTCCCACTGAAAACATGGATTTGACTTGTTCTTGTCACAGGAAAGCCAAGCTGCTCCTGCTCTGGTGAGTTCTGCACACTCGGGAGGGTTTAACGAGGAACCATGGAATGGTTTGGGTTGGAAGGACTTTAAATCCCACCCAGTCCCATCCCCATGGGCAGGGACACCTCCCACTATCCCAGGCTGCTCCAAGCTCCATCCAGCCTGGCCTTGGACACTTCCAGGGATCCAGGGGCAGCCACAGCTGCTCTGGGCACCCTGTGCTGGGGCCTCCCCACCCTCACAGGGAGGAATTCCGTCCCAATATCCCACCTATCTCTGCCCTCTGGCAGTGGGAATCCATTCTCCTTGGTCCTGTCATTCCATGCTCTTGTCCAAAGTCCCTCTCCATATTTTGCTGCCTAATAATAAAAATGGCTTAAAAAATGAAAGTTTGCTTTGCCGGTAAGGATGTGGTGCTGTCACTGGGGGAATTTCTCTTGCAAGATTCCCACTTTTCTGCTGAATGTGAAATCTCAGATTAGAGGGAAACATTGAAGAGATTTTTTAATCCTTGTCAGGAGCAGAGGATTCAACATCTGGGCTCTCAGAGCTCCAAGGGGTGGGAAATAAGAGGAAATGACATCAGGCTGTGCCAGGGGAGGCTCAGGTTGGACATCAGCAGGAATTTCCTCATGGAAAGGGTGGTCAGGCCTTGGCAGGGGCTGCCCAGGGAGGTTTGGAGTGCCCATCCCTGGAGGTGTCCAAGGAATTCCTGGATGTGGCACTCAAGGTGGGAATCAGGCATAGGTTGGACTCCATGATCCCAAAGGGCTTTTCCAACCTCAACGATTCCATGATTTCTTCAGTTAACTTCTCAGACGAACAGGAAAGGCCAAACAGTGCTAAAAGGAGGGAAAAGCATGGAATAAAACTGGAAAAAGCTGTTTTGATGGAAAAAAGGGAGCTCAGGGGGGACCTTCTGGCTCTCAGAGGGGAACGGCCTCAGGCTGGGCCAGGGGAGGCTCAGGGTGGACATCAGCAGGAATTTCCCCATGGAAAGGGTGGTCAGGCCTTGGCAGGGGCTGCCCAGGGAGGTTTGGAGTTCTCATCCCTGGAGGTGTCCAAGGAATTCCTGGAGGTGGCACTCAGAGCTCTGGGCTGGGGACAAGGTGGGCATYGGGCACAGCTKGGACTCAGTCTGGGAGTTCTTTTCCAACCTCAGAGATCCTGGGATTCAGTGAAATGTTCACTTGCTTTTCTTCCCCAAGTCCTTCAATATTCAAAAAGAAGCTTGACAAAAACGTGCTAAGAAATATTCTGTGGAGGGGCTTCCAAGGGAGAAAAAAATCCACCTTGCAAAAGAACTGCTTACAGAATATAAAATATGGGATCATTAAGGGAAGAGCACACGGATCTCTCCCGTTTTCCTTGAGGTCCCAATCCATCAGGCAATTCCTCGAGGGGGAAGCACATCCCAAACTTTCTGCATGTGCTGGTGTCTGGCTGAATACAGATGGACTCATCCGCGTGCTTGAACGCTTTGCTCAGCAGGTTTCTTAATTAAARGAGTCGTTTAAAAATGGTCCTGTGGTGATTGATTTGCCACCGTTTCTCTTGGAACCAGTGGATTTCAAACTGGTGAGAGGCAACCACAGCTCAGCAGGTTCCAAAATATTAATTAAAGTCACACTCGTGCAAAATGTTCCCTAAAGGGAAAGAAATCCAGGCGGGAGGAGCCACGTGTTGGTCTGAGGACAAAGTCTTGTGTAAATCATCTAAAAACCACTGGGGTGATCAGGAAATAAATTCCAGGATAAATTAACTGATCTCTTGGCTTTTTCCTGTGGAAGTTATCAATGTTAGTTCCTAAATTGTGTGCCTGGATTTCCTACCTGAAGYACCAGGGAATAAATGCTGGAAGTCCTTAATCTTCCACCGAGAGCAAACCTGTGATGAAATGTCACCCTGCATCCGTGGCGGCTCGGTCAGAAAGTCATGGAATCATGGAATCATGGAGACATGGAATCATGGAATGGTTTAGATTGGAAGGGACCTTAAATCCCACCTCATTCCACCCCTGCCACGGGCAGGGAACCTTCCCCTGGAGATGATGGCCATGAAGGACATGGACAYCCATCGCCAGTGCTGAGCTGGGGGGCGAAACCTCCCACGGCGATGCYGAACCTGCCGGCACCAAAACCTCCTTCCCACCTCCAGCCATTTGCATATTCCCCATTTCCTGTCGGACAACCCGATTTCCATCTGCTTGAGTCATTATTTTGCTTTTGAGAAATTAAACCATCGCCTTCCCAATTTTCATTCCTGTAATTTATTTTTATGAGGCGACGCTGGAAAGGGYAAAAATAATGAATATTTTGAAATATGTGGAAGGCAGAGCTGTGTGTTCCCGGAGAGCTGTGCAGGAGAGGCAGGAATAATCCTTTTTTATTGGGAAAGAAATATGAACTTTCAAATATGTTTCTAGTAGCACCAGAAAATGTGGGAAAATTGCCATGGGAGGTTTAGGTTGGATATCAGGAAAAGGTTCTTCCCCCAGAGGGTGCTGGGCACTGGAACAATTTCCCAGGGAATGGGCACATTCCCAAGGCTGCCAGAGCTCCAGGAGTGTTTGGACAATGCTCTCAGGGATGCCCAAGGTGGGATTGTTGAGGTGTCTGAGCTGGATTGAATGATCCCTGTGTGTTTTTCCCACTCAGGATATTCCCTGATTCCATGATACGAATCCTAATGCCCATATTCCACCATTAAATCTTGGTGTGGGATTTTTTAATGCYTTTTTTTTTTTCTTGTTCTCCCACATCAGATAGATAAAGAATTTTTTTACTGTGGGGGTGAGGAGGCTCTGGAATGGGATTCCCAGAGAAGCTGTGGCTGCCCCTGGATCCCTGGAAGTGTCCAAGGCCAGGCTGGATGGAGCTTGGAGCAGCCTGGGATAGTGGAAGGTGTCCCTGCCCATAGCAGGAGTGGCACTGGATGATCCTTAAAATCCCTTCCAACCCAAACCATTCCATGATTCTATTTTAGGATTAAAGTTCATAGATAACTACAACAACTTTTCCCCTTCCTGTCAGGAAGATCTGGTAGGATAAAGGAAACCATCCCATTTTGGGAACTACACAAGACAGTGAGAAGAGCCCAGTAAAAGGAAGGGATCTGGATTCCCGGGAAAAGCTGTCCCTTAATTAACAACATTTTAACGCAGTGGAATGCAGAGACCAGGAAGGTAAAGGGGAAATTTTTATACGGAAGTGATATTTTTCCCTATTTTCCTTCAGTGGCCRTAGGAAACCAAATAACGCTGTGCAAGGAGGGGAGGAAGAAGAGGGGCACAACATGGTGTTGGTGGGGGAACGGGAATGCAGGGAACAATATTCCCTCTGTCTGGAGCACCGCAGTGAGAGCGAGTCCAGTTTTGGCATCTGCGCCCTGACAGGAGGTGGATAAATGGGAATGTCTGCACGGAGCTGCTGTCAGGGAGTTTTTACAGACACTGAAGGCATTCAGGGCTTGAAAAAAAAGCAAATTCCTCGTTAGCTTGAGCACAAWGTCCAAAGGATCCAGGAAAGGGCAAAACCATTCCTCTTCCTGAGCTGCTCTTTARTTCAGGAATCCGATGGCTATAAATAAACACCAGCAGAGCTGCACCGGGAGAAAAAAAAAGGAATGTTATTATTTTTATTTGGGCTTTTTTATTATTCTTTTTTCTTTTTTAAAGAGGATTTTGGAATAGCTCAGGACGGGATGCAACCAAACCCTCCCAGCATCCAARCCTATCCCAGACATCTCTCCAGAGGTGCGTTTGACTTTGGGTGCAGAGCAGAACACTTCATAGCAGCCACTGCGGCAATTTCTCCCCCARGGTGCTGATCAGAGCCATCATAGCAAAAAATTTCTTCATGGAAAAGGTTTTCCAGCACTGGAAGTGATGCCCAGRGAAGTGGAGGAGTCCCCATCCCTGGAAGTGTTTAAAAACCATGTGGATGAGGTACTTGGGGACGTGATTTAGTGGTGAACTTCATGGTGGTTGTGGTTGATGGTTGGACTTGATCTTGGAGGTGTTTTCCAACCTCAACAGCTCCATGATTGTATCAGTCTGATCCTGGGGGTCCCTCCCAGATCCAGCCCAGGAATCCCCCTGGCACTGGTGGGTTGGGATGTGAAGCCACCGACGTGAGCTGATTTTCTGGCACTCCGTTTTTTCTATGAATATTTTATAGAGCAGCCTTTTGGTTGGGATACGAGAGGTGGAACTTCATTCCCAACAAATTTCCCTGGACAAAGGGCGTAATTCCAGAGCCTCAACACCAACCACAARGGAAAGCACTTCCAAAAGATCCTTTCCGAACCCCCAGGTTGGAGACTCTTCACTTTCCCTATGCTGTTCCCTGCAGAGGCACCTCCCAGCAGTGCCATCCTCCCGGGATCATCCTAATGGAGATTGAGGGATTGCTTTTGTCCCCAGAAGTGGCAGCCGTGACCTGCAGGGAGCAGTGACACGATTAGCAGGTGAATTCCCGAAGACCTTTGGTTTCCTATAATTCCTGTGTCTGCCCGTGCTATTGGRTTGAGGAGCTAAAAGCAGTTCCCAACGGCTTTTAATTTTATTTCATGAAGAAAAGAGCTGATTTCATGGCGGATGAGGCTTTTCATAGTGACCAGATTAAAATCAAAGATAATATGATTTAAAGAAGCTTTCACTTCCATTTCCACCAGCATTTCCCAGCAGGAGCTTTGCTTTTCCTGCTCCTTCCTGGAGATTATAAATAAAAACTGAGGAGCTGTCAGGAAAGACAATGTAAGTTTGCAACAACAGGGAATTTTTGGCTCATCTCGCATCACATTTGTGAGCCACAAATTAATYTGATTTGATTCTTGATAAAGTTCCAGGAGCTGCAACTCTCCTGTGCAGGGTTCCAGAGTATCCCGTAAAAGCAATGCCTCCTGCCCTGGAATAATGCACCTGTATCCCAGCCGGAACAAAAATCCTCCCAGGTGAGTCCTGGTACATGGATCCAAGCAAAAAAGACATTTCAATTTTTTACCATGGCAGGAATTAGATGACAAATCTGTTAATTCCTGTTTTACATGGATTTTCTATCCAGGATTTTATTAGATTCTGGTCTTATTTCATCTCATTGGGGTGAGAAGCTGTGGCTGCTCCACCCCTGGAAGTGTCCAAGGCCAGGTTGGATGGGACTTGGAGCAACCTGGGATAGKGGAAGGTGTCCCTGGTGGGATGAGATGGGCTTTAAAGTCCTTCCAACCCAAACCATTCCATGATTCTATAATTCCATGTTTCAGGATATTAATTCAGCCCAGTGCCTYATGGACGTCTTTCTTCTTTAATGTCCAGGGATTTTTCCCAAGGGAAGGAATGTAAGTGCAGTTTTGCTTTTTCCCAAACAGGGAACATTTCAGCTGGGAAGGACCTTCTGGAGATCCCTGGTGTGGTGTCACAGCACCACAGGGTGCAAATTCCTTGGAAATGAGGGACTTCTCAGTGTGTTCCGAAGGCTCAGCTTTTGTAAAACCAGGTTTGAGACCAACTTAGACACAACAATGAAAGTAATTTTTTCCTTGGGGATGGAATATTCTCAATGCTGCCGAGTCCACTTCCCATTTTCCTGCATAAAGAACTTCAAAAAACACAGGAAAAGAATTTAAAAATTCCTGTGAATTCCTTAAGTTCTCATCCCATTTTCTAAATCTGATCCTGGCGCCTTTGGAGCAACATTGGAGCGTGTGAGCTGCAGAAGTGATTTCCCGTTTATATCCATCCATCCATCCATCCATCCATCCATCCATCGACCCATCCATCCATCCGTCCATCCATCATCCATCCACCCATCCATCCATCCATCCCTCCATCCGTCCATCCATCCATCTATCCATCCATCCATCCGTCCATCCATCCATCCATCCACCCATCCATCCACCCATCCATCCATCATCCACCCATCCATCCATCATCCATCCATCCATCCATCCATCCATCTATCCATCCATCCATCCATCCATCCATTCACCCACTTCCATTTCCTGGGCATCTCCCCACGTTCCGTGTGGTTTTTGTTCCTGTCAGATTGATCCATGCAATGACTCAGGAGACACAGAAGAGCAGATTCCTCCACAAATAGCTCACAAATGATGAGTAAATCCTTTGGGATTACTTTAATTAGGATGACATGAAACAGAGATAATTTATTAATTCATTTGAGGAAAAAAAATGAGCAGGTCTAATTTTGGGATGGTGTAAATAGTGACAACCTCATTGGTGTAAAGACTTACACGTGGACAGGGTTTCCCAAAATAGGGAATTTTGTGGAAAWGGGCACAGATTCCATTGTTCCCAGTGTGAYATCCTTTGGATCTTTCCCTGGATATGACACAGGAAAGAATTTCAGGCCCTTTCCCCCAYGAAGAATTCCCAGCACAGCCCTGCTCTGCAGCATGAAGATGTTCAAGGACCAAAGAGACACAAAAAATCCCCGAAACCAAAAACCAGCATTAAAAAAAAAATTATGAACTCCTAAAATGGGTCCATCTGCTGGCTCCTAAAAGGAAATTTATACCCTTAGGAAAAGCCACTCAGGTTTCAAAGGACGCAGAGATCATTTATTACTTCTTGCCTTTGAGTAAAAAGTGGTTTATGGTGTCTTCCTCTTCCCACCTTTAGTTCATTGTGGGAACGGGGCGACAGCTGATATTTACRGGCATTAACAGGATCAGGAAAGGAATTGTTCTTGATCCCTCCCTTGGAAATTTGATGGGATTCACAGTAACTTAATTGGAAAAGAGAGAAATCAGATCAGAAGAGGCAGTTGACCTCTAAAGCCATAAAAGAGCCTCTTTTATCAGATGTCATAAAAGAGATGTTCTGAGAAGGAACAACGCCGAGATTTAGGGGATGTTTTATGTTCCTGCCTCTGCCAGAGCTCCCGGGGACCTGGGTCAAGACATAAAGTTTGTGTTGCTCAGGTGATGATCCTCTCACTCCTCCACAATTCCCTCCTTTCCCTCTCCTCAGGATTCACTCAGCTCCCTCAGGGAGTTCAGGATGTCCCGACATCGGGTGTTTTCCACGGGGCCACCACCATTCATCTTATGGAGTTAATATCCAGGGGATTTTGGGAGCTGAAGGATGTGGAGGRGGAAAAGCGGGTGTGCAGGGTCCTGGGGCATCTCCTGGGATGTGGGGACACCTTTTTAGGGAAGAGTTTCTCACCCTGAAAGGTTTCTCCCTTTCTATGGAAATTGGTTCTCTGCACAGTCCCTTCTTCCAGACCTTCCTGGGGATGGGTTGGAGGCTCCAGGGGTTTGGGGTGGTCCTGATCCCCCTCCAGCCCACGGTCACTTCCCGGCCTCATTCCTGCCCCGTGCTGGGCTGTGCAGATCTCCAAGAGCCAGACCAGGGATGGCATTCCCAGAAAAGTGCTGCCGTACCTCCTCCAGCCACATCCTGTTCTTTCCAAAGGAGTGTTCCCAACGATCCTTGGATGGGTCCATCTGGCTGCCTACTGCAAATGTGCCTCATCCTCTAATTTATGAGAGGGAAAGCGTACTATCCCCTCATCTTGGAGCAGGGATTTGCATGGAATACTCAGAATAACACAGGGAATGGTAGGACATCACTGGGAGAAGTTCTACAAAAGCTTTAAAGAGAAATCTGTGAAAGKTAAGCAAGTTTGGGAAGCAGGCCAGAGGAGTCTCAAGGTGCACTACRGCAACTCCAGGACACGGAATTGTGGAATTACACAGTCCTGAAGCTTGGAAAACCCTCTAAGACCGTCAAGCCCAAGCTACAACCCAGCACTGCCAAGGCCACCCCTACCTCATATCCCCAGGGGTCACATCTAAAGCTGCATGAATGCTGAGAGGGACCAGAAGGAAAACAACTGGAAAAAATGTAAAGAATGGATCAGGATTGTTCTTCCACCTTGATTATGGCATTTCCTGGTGTTTGCTGGGCAGGATTCCAATGCTTTCTTGGGGAATTCTTTCCGTGCCAGCAGAGCTGTGCTGAGTCAGCTYCCACCCCTGGGAGAGGACCCAAACCAGGCCACAGTCATTCCATACCCAACCATATCCCATTAATCAGCTGCCATTTAATTAATAGGAAAGATCCCTCTGATTAAATTCCCATTAGGGCCTYGTTGGAAGCAGTGACATTTCCAACGCTGCTGGACAACCTTGCTGCCTTCACAGATGGCAGCGCTGCGAAATTGGCCAAATACTTTGCCCCACGACTGGTTGAACAAACCAAAATCCATCCTTCTAATGAGCTGTGGTACAGCAGGAATGAAATTCCTGCCGGAACAGATTGTTCCTTGCTCCGACATATGCTGACTCTCCAACTTATTCCTTCCTTCTGTGCACAAACATGGAAATACAGCTGAATTCAGTCCTTTGATCTGGGCCATGAATCCACAGGTTCCCAAAGAAATCCACTGGTTATTATGTTATTCAAATAAGTGGAATTTATTTCTCTCCATTTCTGGATTTTTATTAAAACACCTTTGCTGAGAGAAGTTATTAGAGAGCTTTTTTTGGGTTATTAATCAGTAAAAAAACAGCAACCAAAATAAAAAAGAAAGCCACTCTGGGTGCTCCAGCACACAGAAATTCCTTCCAGTGACAAAGCTGGAGCGTAATTTCTTCTCCATGTGCTGGGATGACTTTATTATGGGAATCTGCATTCATCTGCCTTGGAAATGACGGATTTCACGGTGCTTTATTAGGATGTGACTGCTCAATGACTGGTGTGACAGGGACACGTGGAGCAATCCCAGCCTCCTAATGCAGCTGTGCTTTGTGATCTCCCAAACGGAGCTGCTTCCGCTGATTCCAGGAATCTAAAGGAATTTCAGGGTGTTGTGGTGGTTATAAAATTCCTAAAAGCTTGGGTATTGATGTTCAAAGTGTTGCCATGGGCCTTTATAATATAATCAATTAAAAATATTAATGGGATGAGACCCCATAAGAGCAGCAGCTTTTCCTGCTGGTGGATAAACACAGGGAAAAGCCAGTTACTTTTGGAATGAGCTGGAAGTAATGCCGAAGGATGGTGTTATATGGCCTGGAGGCCTTGGAAATGTCCCAGCTGCTGTCTCGAAATCTCTATGTGCTGAAGGAATATCATAAAACTGGAGGAAAGCCCAAAAATGGGATGGGAGCAATCCAAGAGCTCAGCCCAAAGGCGGGATGGGACCAGCAGCAATCCCGGAGCTCAGCCCAAAGGTGGGATGGGACCAGCAGCAATCCCGGAGCTCAGCCCAAAGGTGGGATGGGAGCAGTGAGAATTCCAGAGCTCAGCCCAAAGGTGGGATGGGAGCAGCGGGAATCCCAGAGCTCAGCCCAAAGGTGGGATGGGACCAGCAGCAATCCCGGAGCTCAGCCCAAAGGTGGGATGGGAGCAGTGAGAATCCCAGAGCTCAGCCCAAAGGTGCGATGGGAGCAGCAGCAATCCCAGAGCTCATCCCAGAGATGGAATGGGAGCGGTGACAATTCCAGTGTTCATCCCTTTGGATGGCTCCGAGCTGTCACTGCCTTGTTCCTCTTGTTCCTCTTGCTCCGAAGGGCCACAGTTGAGGAAATGACTTTGAGTTGCACCAGGAAAGGTTCAGATCAGAATTTAGGGAAAATTTCTTCATGGGAAGGGTTGTCCAGCCCTGGCACAGGCTGCCAGGGGAGTGGTGGACTCACCATCCCTGGAAGCATTCCCAAAACATGTGGATGTGGCACCTGGGGACATGGTTTAGTGGTGACCATGGGGGTGGTGCTGGTTGATGGTTGGACTTGGTGACATTTAAGGTCTTTTCCAGCCTGAACAATTCCATAGTTCTGTGATTCAGTTCAAAGGTGAGTTTAGCTGGAATGGCCCTTTGGACGTCACTGGGTGATGGCTTCAGTGGTGGTGCTTCCTGGAAACAAGGAATTCTTGGCCCTACTCTGGGCTGTGCCCTGTTCCTTTCCCTGGGGACGGGACAGAAGGAAGAATTACAGCAGCACAGGGGTGAAAAGATTTGGATTAAACCACCCAGAAATCAGATTTCCCAGAGAATTTGTGGACTCCCCATCCCTGGAAGTGTCCAAGGCCAGGTTGGAGCAACCTGGGATGGTGGAAGGTGTCCCTGCCCATGGCAGGGRGTGGAACAGGACGGGCTTTAAGATCCCTTCCCACCTGAGCCATTCCATGAGTCCCTTGTTTCTATTTCATTCTCCAGCCCCACATGGAGCAGGACATCCACYGGAACAGCCCCGAGGGGTTTGCAATTAAAGCAGAACAAAGATTCTGCACGGAGCCGACACAAACCCTTTTATTATCCCAGCTCTGCTCCAGGGGAATTCATCCCTTACTCAATTGAAATTTCCATTTCAGCTCCACCTGTAAAAGAGCGTTGGAATCCTCATTATTCAATTAGACAGAGGCAGCAGCAATAAAATATTCCTTTTTTTTGCAGCAGAAGCTGAATGATATTTCCTTGAATACCTGCAGCCATATTCCCTAATTGCTGCCTCATATATCCTAACTGTATTATTCCTGATTTCCAAGTGTAAATAAATGTACTGCTTGGGATGATCATATTTCACACCAATTTATTTGAATGACATTAATGAGTTCTCTCTACCACTGAGACCTTGCTTGGAGAGCTGAGCTCTGTTTTCCTGCCCATAATTTAATACAAAAAAGGTTTCTCCCCATCATGAATTACATTTAAATAAATAAATAAGCAGCAGCTCTGGGGATGCCTGAAAGGATTTAATTTTTGGTTATTTGCATTTCTGTTAGGAGCCTGCAACAACATTTTAAAAAAAATAACAATTTTATTTAAGAAATGGAGACTTGGAAGTGATCTTGATACATCCGAAGGTTAAAATTGATAACAAGACCCACTTTGCTGGGTCTTGTTAACAACAACTTCGCTGTTGGAATTCTCCAGCTCAATGTTGTAATCCTGGAAGGCACAGAAGTGGCACTGGAATGCAAAAAACATCCTTAAGAAAGCRCATAAAATCAAAGGAGGAAGAGATGGATGCATGTTCTACCTGATATTTCTAAAATATGACACAACTGGAGCCTGAATTCCAAAGTCACATTCGCTGGATCCTATGAACAGAAATTCCCATTCCGTTCGCCTCCCAGTTTACACCATTCCCTTGGAATCGCCCTCCGCATTGATCCAGAAATTCCTCCATGCCATGAAAAAATATCTYCAGGGCTAAACGAACCAACAGCTCTTTGTTGTCTTCTTCTCGGATATTTTGGTGTCACCTCGAAGGTGGAGCAGGGTCACGATGCCAAATAAACCAAAAGTTGTGCAAATAAAGGCACCAAATTTAGGAGTTGTGCAGAAACTGGAGAGCCTGACTTAGGAAAGGGTTGTTCTGGATTTAAGGAAGAGTTTTCCTGGATCTAGGGAAGAGTTTTCCTGGATTTGGGAAGGGGTTTCTCTGTGATCACTCCAGATGTGATCCAGCAGCTGGCTGGGACACAAATGGGAGACGCAGGGTTTGGGGTTCAATTCTCGTGTGGATTTTAGTGGGACTTCGTGCCTTTGTCTCAGACTCAGACGTTTTTGGGTGCATATATTGGGGATTTTTAGGTGCATAAGTAGGTTTTTAGGCGCAAAAATGGGGTTTTAGGTACATAAACAGACTTCCTTGAGGGCCAGGGCCTTGGAGACCTCAATGGAAAGGGGTCTAAGACAGGAAGGATGAAATTCCCTCAAAAAGGGCCTTTTTCTGCACTTTATCCATGGGTGAAACACTGGTTGGTCCTTGGCCTAAATCCCTGCCTGCCAAATTCTTGGATGCTGAGGTGACTCAGGATCGCTCCTTTTTTCCCTGTCTCCAAGGGGTGTGATGATAAATAATTAAATTGGAAATAATTAAATAATCAAATTGGAAAGTATCCCTATTTTTTAATAATCGGTATCCGTATTTTACATTAATCAGTGCCTGTAATTAACACCGAGAGGCAGATTGGCCCTGAGGGGTCACATTTCAAATCCAGCGTTTTTCCTCATTCATATTCCCTCTGGAAAACCCTCTGTGGGAATGCTGCTCCTTTTGCAGGCATCCTTGTCACCGTGTGCTGGTGGCACCAATGGCTCGGYGACCTTCCCCCTGTGCTCTGCTCCATCCAACCTGGATTGGACACTTCCATGGATGAGGCAGCCACAGCTTCTCTGGGAATTCCATCCCAGCCCCTCCACAGGGAAGAATTCCTTCCCAATATCCAATTTAAATTTATCCTCCTAAAGCTTAATCCATTCCCCCTTTCCCTATCAAACCTTAGCACCCAAACCCAACAGATCCCGCCTGGAAGTCACTGCCCAGCCTCCGGATATCCACCRAAATCTATCAGTGTAAATAAAAAAGCATGTCCCCAGACCAGCCCTTCCATCATGGAATTAAGATCTTTCATGGAATTACGACCCTTTATGGAATTAAGATCCTTCAGGGATCCGCAGGGCTGCTCCTCTGCCGTCGTTTCTCCCGACATTTCCGCAGGGCGTCCCCATCAGCATTCCAGTGCCATCACCTGCCCACTGAAGCAGAGTTTATCCTCCACTTGATATTCCAGGAGTGCTTCTCCTTCCTTTGAGTGGCAYGGTGCCACCCATCCGTTCCGGAGCRAGCAGAACTCCGAGGAATCATCGGAGCCAACCATCCATTCCATGCGCGATGGGCTCCCCATCTGTCATTTCCCACATTGTTGTGGTTCCATAAACTACCCCGACACCGTCAYTATGCTGCCAAATTTGATCCCGCTCCGCTGTTCTCCGGAAATGGATGATTCCGGAGGTTGTTGCATTAACAACGAGGAGTTTGTGCCAGGGGGTTGGGAATGGCTGGGATKTAACATCCGCTGGAAAACGTCGGGATAATTGATTCATTGCTGGAGACAGTAACAGAAAAGGCGCTGCTCRTTCACAGGTGAGAGGATCCATAAAGGTTTAAAATCCAGATTTATTACAGGGGGTGGATTTATTTTCCTCAGGAACGGGAATTGCAGCTCCCCTCCCTCTCTTTATGAGACATTTAATTAATCAGTCACAATAAACGTGTTCAAAACTCRTATTAAGGTCTGCATTAGTCTTGGTGCCTGGTCCGTCATGGATATTTGGGAGGGCAGATGGGCTCCTTCCAGGGATGAGGCCTCTCCAGCAGAGCCAGGAGCACCCAGAATTTGGGAAAAGGGAAAAAGCCCCGAGGGGATGATCCTTAACATAGAGGGAAACGCTCTGCTCGCTTCTGTGTAGTGGAAAGGGGAGCTCTGGATGTGGATTTCTGGGATGGAGGTGAGGAGAGGTGATGCCACCAACAGCACAGGGTGGGGCTGCTTTTCCTTAAAATAGAATCATGGAATGGTTTGGGATGGAAGGGACCTTAAAGCCCATCCAGAATGGCAGAGGGCAGGGAGAGATGGGATATTGGGAATTGGGAATTCCTGGCTGGGAGGGTGGGGACGTCCTGGCACAGGGTGCCCAGGGAAGCTGTGGCTGCCCCTGGATCCCTGGAAGTGTCCAAGGCCAGGTTGGACAGGGCTTGGAGCAGCCTGGAATAGTGGAATCCCTGCCCATGGGGATGGGACTGGATGGGATTTAAGGTCCCTTCTAACTCAAACCATTCCATGATTCCATGGAAGGAGGTGCAGACAAGGGAGAGTCCATGAGCCCCATAAGCCAATCCTATTAAATTCCGTATTTACTGTCGAATTCCATTAATTCCTAGATTTGCTGCTCCAAATGTGGATTGATGATCTGTAAATCAAATCATGGAAATCCTCAGGGGGGATGTGGCAACTTCTTCACAAACCAAAAAATATYATCAAAAAATAACATGTGAGGGCAAATTCTCCTTGTGCTTCCCAGGTGTTTTTCCGATTCCGGGTTTTCTTCCCTATTTCCCACGTGCTGTCGTGCCCGCGTGAAAGGAAAAGATGTGAAATGCAACCTGCCAGCCTGGTCTGRCACAATTCCCGGCCACGGAGCCCTGCCTGTTCTCATCCTTGGGATAAAAGGCAGAGAAGGATGTGGAAAATCAGCCCTGGATGAGGAGGGAGGAGCTGCTCCCTGGAGCACCCTCAGAAGATTCAGGAGTCACTTCCATGGATGTGCAAATCCTCCCACTCCTGGAGCTCTCGGGGCTGGAATTGCTGCTCTCATTTCAGGCTCAGCAAACCACGTTTAATCCACCCTCCAGCTCTGGGAGAGTTTAGGGCTCCCCRGGCAGGGAAAGGACATCCAAGGTAAGAGAAAGATGCTGACGGATGGATTTTAAAGGAATATTTTCCCAGGTTTCAGAGGCAGGGAAAGAATCCTTGGTTTGTGCTGTCGGACAGGGTGTTACCAAATGGAAAACTTGAGCTGCCAGGTAGAGAATAGCAGAATTTTCATTAAATTCATTGGATAAATCTTAATTTCAACCAATTAGGAGTCTGATTTAAAGGTTTTCCATAGGAATACGTGTCCTGGTGGATTCCAGTCCATCAGGAACAGGGTTTAAAGGTTTTCCCATATCCTGCTGTCCATGCACAACACAAAGAATAACAAATCGTGCACAACCATGTTACATTTAGGAATCTGATCCCTAAATTATTGGAAAAACCCAGAATATTCCAGTGTATCCAGGCATTTATTCCTGTTCAAGCAATTTAAGGAAGGGAAATTAAGGAAGGGAATTTAAGGAAGGGAATTTAAGGAAGGTGAAAATTCCATGGGCCGGCACCCCTTTAAATGGCAGCACACATTGACAGGTCCCCAAAAAGCCTCGTGGTGGGACTTAGCAGCTTTTTAGGAGACAGAAGCCAAGGAGGTGCAAATGGGAAAAGCTTCCCTGAAGTCTGAGATGTCCCAGAGCGGGACTTGGATTATAATTTATCAAAAACTGGGAATACTCATTAATTTTCATTGTGTCGGATATTCCACTCATTATTCAAAAACCAAAACCCTCCTGTTTTCAGAAATGAAAGGTTCACAAACTCTCAGACCCAGAATAAGGTCAGTCAAGTCCATCTGGGCAGGAATATTTCCACTTGGTTTTCCAGAGATGGAGAAGAGGTTCAGCTGCCTCTGCACTGCAGCTTCCATGGAAAAACACGAGGGAATCTCCCGTTCTATTCACTGCATCATGCAAAGCATCCTAGTCCTCAGGGAAGCAGGGAGGAAGGGTAAAAATTGAAAACTAATCCTAAAACCCCCCAGTATTCCAAGGTTTTTTGCCAGGAATATGAGAAATAAAGGAGAAAGGGAAAGGCTGATTTTCCACATTGTGGCTGGGAACAAGCAAAGCAAGTTATCCAAACATTTGGGATTGGTTAAACTTCCAGGAAGGATAAGACTTGGATGCCTGGATAATAATTGAACAAAATTCCGGGAAGGATAATAATTGGATGTCTCTGGAGCCGCTGGCAAGAGGCTCTGSTAAGGATGGGAAGGAATTGGAAAATATTTTGGGGATTTTAGGGAAGGGATATRTCCCAGTGCCACAAGTTTACACGGAAATACAACAGGAATTGTGTGTAAAACTCACTGGGATCAACATCTGACCAAGGTGAAATAATTCCTGCAGCYGGGAAAGCTCCGTTCCCTGTTCCCACATCACTAGCGCAGGATTCCAGCCTTTTTATACTCAGAATTCCCAAAGCTCCCGCAGCCTCTGGAATGCCTCAAGTGATTTCAGCAAAATTGCACTAAATTTGACATTTTCCTGAATATTCTTCCTCAGAAAGATTAGGAAGACCTGGCTTTATCCTCATGCCATAAGAAAGCTCCAATCCCATCTTGTCCAATAATTACTGGATATAATTTCCTGCCAGTTGCCCTCCTTGCTTTTGATCCCTTTGTCTGCTCATCCCATTACTCATTTTCTCCTCCAGGAACAGAACTGTCCAGCTTAATTTCATTTCTACGCGGCTGATACCTGACTTGATTTCTTATTCCCTAAAATACCGCCCTTCCGAGCTCTCCATGAACTTCTGCGACCTTCTCCCATTAGGAAGAGAATACATCTAAATTTTGAGAAATCCTGCTCTTTTGTGCTGTTGACCCTCACTTTGCACTCCTGATTTGCACTTCTTCAGAACAAGGGGCTKTGTCCCTGGCAGCAAAGGCTGCCTAAATTCCATCTGGGATGAGCTAATCCTTCGGGTGAAAGATTTGTCAAGGCAGCTGGTGTGGCCTTGGCAAGATTGCTCTGAGTAGAAACTGCCTAAGATGGATTTCCCAGGAAGTTTTCATAAAATCCTGGCGTTTGGGTYGGAAGGGACCTTAAAAATCCAGTGCCAYYCCTGCCATGGGCAGGGACRCCTYCCACTGTCCCAGGCTGCTCCAAGCCCCAATGTCCARCYTGGCCTTGGGCACTGCCAGGGATCCAGGAGCAGCCACAGTTGCTCTGGGAATTCCAGCCCAGCCCCTCCCCACGCTCCCAGCCAGGAATTGCTTCCCAATATCCCATCTATCCCTGCCCTCTGGCACTGGGAAGCCATTCCCTGTGTCCTGTCCCTCCAGGCCTTGTCCCCAGTCCCTCTCCAGCTCTCCTGGAGCCCCTTTAGGCCCTGCRAGGGGCTCTGAGCTCTCCCTGGATCCTTCCCTTCTCCCAGTGAACATTCCCAGCTCTCCCAGCCTGGCTCCAGCCCTTGGAGCATCTCCGTGCCCTCCTCTGATCCTCCACTCCAGCAGATCCACATCCTTCTTATCTTCTTAATGTAATTCCACTCAGTTTGTTTGGCAACTGAGGGTGTCCAGACATCTGCTAATTCCAGGTATTGGATCATGGAGATTTGTTGGATTGGAAGCTTGGTAGACTCAAGCAGGATCACAGAAAAAGCAACATTTCATCCTTGAGAAAAAAAACTTGGGAAAAAAATCACGTGCCCTGTCAGCTTTGAAGGAAATCATCCCTGGGAATGCCCACATTGAAATCAGAGTGGGAAGAGAAAAGGGGATCAGAGAATCCTGGAATGGTTTGGGTTGGAAGCGACCTTAAATCCCATCCAGTTCCACCCCTGCCATGGGCAGGGACACCTCCCAATATCCCAGAGTGCTCCAATTCTTTGTTCTCTCAGAGCCATCTGAGAATTAACCTTTGGTTTATCCCTCTAAAGAAACAGGGAAGCTCTTGGATTTTGTAGGCCCAAGAAAATAAAATCAAACAAAAATTCCTCACTTTGTGACACGAAAGGCAACATGAATTTATTTGAAGGATGTTTGTACCAAAAGCACTAAAAAATTCTGTGTTTTCCAGTGATTTTGAAGGTTTTTGTGAAACATTTCCTCTGTTTTTTTAAAATTTAGGCGGAATTTAACTTCGGAACACTTGAACCTCTCCCGGAGTGACAGCCTAATCTCCTGTGCATATTTTTAATAAAGCCTGGACAAAGCCACCGCRGAATTTTTTTCTTGAAGCACTGAGCAGAACGATTTAACATCAGATATCCAGGAAATCAAGCCTTGGGAATGAGTGGAAAACACTGAGGGGTTGATTTCCACATCAAGGCTGAGCCTTGAGCACTGATAAGGCCGAGTTTAATCTAGTAATGAGCAGGAGTTATCAATAACCAGCTGGTTTTACAGCGGCAATAACAACATCATTAAATTGGGAATCAAAAGGAAAGGGATGAAAAAACTCCATTAGGCCGAGGAAAAATGGAAATGGCGGGAAGCGCAGTTTACGGGATTAAAGGAAGTCAGAAAGGTTAATTGGGAGCAAGAACCGAAGGAAAATTATTAGCAAAAAGCTGGAAATGTTCAAAACAGGGCTGGGAAAATTACAGGATAAACCTGGGAAGCGCACACCTAGGAAAGATAAGGGGATTACACACAGCTATCCCTCTCTGGAGGGATTTGGGAAAGGAGATTTTATGGAAAACATTCTATTAATGGGAAGTAGAGGGTGGTCAAGGGCCCATCCAGGCAGGAATGGGAACTGGAAGTGCTTCATCCTCCTCCTGTAAATCCTTGGAAGTGTCCAGAGCCGGGCTGGATGGGGCTTGGAGCAACCTGGGATAGTGGAAGGTGTCCCTGCCTGTGGAACTGGAGGGGATTTAAGATCCCGATCCATTCTGTGATCCCATAATTTTATGGAATAGCTCAATTTTTCCATTCTCTCCTCTTTCATTTACTCCCTTCCCATTTTGTTAGAACACAAAGGACTGAAGGAAAAGGACAATCGAAAGAAGTGAAGGAGTTAAAGCTTTGAATTCATCTTTTTTTTTGGAAGAAAATTAAAAATAAATCCCATCCTCACCTTCCCCAAATAAAGGCTTTTCCAAACTTAAATTCACAGGAATACTGAAATAATTAGTTTTATAATTACTATTTTTTAACCTAGAGAAAATTAATTTCATATAATACTTAAAAAAAAAACCAAGACACAGCTGAAGTGAAGTTTGTGATTCTCAACTGATAAGAAAAATTAAATATGAAATCAAATAAATCAGATGGTGTGGAGGGGAAATCAGACTGAGAAGGGTTTCTTTTCCTTGGAAATTGCCCTCCTGGAGGAATAGAAGTGGAAAAAATGCAGAGATTACCCTAAAATAAACTTCCATCCTGGCCATAAAACCCTAAATGTGGTTATGATTTGAGTTTGTGAGCTGTAGCCTTCACGCAGAGCACAAAATTGCAAACTTTTTGTTTTACAATYCTTGACTAAAGAAAAAAAAATGGAATTATTCATAAATATCCGGGGCAGATTCACCTCAGCCRTGAAAAGAAATAAAAAGGAAATGTTCCCTGTAACTCACACATTCCAAGAGTTCCTTTGCRGGGATTTCTCCTGTTCGAGTGCACTTTTGAAGCTTCAAAACTTCCAATTCCTTGAATGAGACTCAAAATTCCCATTTAAAAAGTGCAGTTTCCGATACAGGAATTTATAATGGATGTCTCCAAGGAAAGGCAGAGCAGGGAACGAACGGCTCAGGAATAATCCACTCCACAAAGGAGGCTTTACCTTTAGATCTGGGGATTACTTGGAGTGGAAAAGATGAATTTTCATCTCTTCCRTGGTATTTTTCCTACGACTAATTGCAGCCACTCCGGATACTCCCAGAACTCATCCCAGGCTGTTAATTCCAGGTCTTGCCATGTTTTCAGTTGACTCTCCAAAGTGATGAATTCCACAGGGAAATCACTGTTTTGCATGGAAAAACTTTTTTCTTTCAAATTTCTTCTGTAATCCTAGAATCCCAGAATTATTCCAGTTGGAAAAGTGAAAAGTTGGAAGCTCCAAGACCAGCAAATCCAAACATTCCCCAGAACTTCCAAGCCCACCCATGTCCCCAAATGCCACACCCATGTGTCAAATGTCTTTTAAAGCCTTTATTCTCAGTATTGGTAGGTCAAATTTCCCAAGATTTTTTCTCCAGGCCATTTGTCACCCCCTRAATGTCGATATTCCCATGGCACAGATATTCCCTCTGTCCTTTAGCATGTGGAAATTGGGTGTGGAGAAGTGGACACAAGTTTGGGGATAAATAAGACCAGTTCCATTAAAACTTCTGTTTTCCTTTCCCATGATCAAGCACTTGGAAAATCCCTTCTGATTTTTATCACCTCCTGACATCTTCCTAAAACGCTGCGAGAGGCAACTTTTCTCTAGGCTTTTCCTCTCCATTAGTAACATTTTTATTTGGAAAAGTTTTGCCTTGAGATATTTAAAACAAGACCTTGAGAAACATGAATTCCTCTTTTTTTCCAGTTCTGTTCAGATTTGATTTTTTTTTTGGACTTACGAGGCCGTGAGAAATGGGAAATTTAAGCCAAGAGTCCTTCATCTGATGGTTGGATATCAGCAGGAATTTTTTCATGGAAAGGATGGTCAGGCCTTGACAGGGACTGCCCAGGGAGGTTTGGAGTCCCCATCCCTGGAGGTGTCCAAGGAATTCCTGGMKGTGGCACTCAARGTGGGAATCAGGCACAAGTTGGACTCTATGATCCCAAAGGGCTTTTCCAACCTCAATCATTCCATAATTCGTTCAGTTAACTTCTCAAGTGGACAGAAAGTGCCAAAAGCAGGGAAAAGAACAGAAAAAAAACCAAACTGGAAAAAGCTCTTATGATGGAAAAAAAATGGGAAGGGCAGGAATAACACAGAGTTTTGGAGACTGGGGCAGCTTTGGTGCATCAGCTGTACAAGAGAGAGAGCTGATCCCTCCTTTTCCAGGGATGCACAGCTGAAATAATTCCTACTTTGGATTACTCCAAGGAAAATGCAAATTTGGGCTTAATTAGTAAAACCTCTGCCTTGTTTCTGCCTTGTTTCTTCTCCAAACATTTCCAAATCCATTCAAAGAAGAGAAAAGAGAGGTGATGTCATTAATTAGATGCAAAGTGTGATGCAACAGGAAATTCTTCCATTATTTGGCTAATTACATTTAATTTGTCCTTTTCCTGGGAGCCAGTAATTAACCCAAGGAGCTTTGCCAAGCAAGGAGTGAGGACTTTGTGCTGGAGCAGAGCAAATTAAGCTTTGATGTGAGGCTGATGAGTGGCAGCTCCTTCAAGGTGACGCATAAAAAGGCTTTAAAACCCTTTAAATGTGAACAGAAGCCTTTGGCTTTCCATGGTAATTAACGCTGGAGTTAAACGGGATTTGGGATTTAGATGAGGCCCCACATGTTTTCCTGGAAGTTGATCTTTGCTTCCCTGGCCAAGACAACGATTTCGTGATGAACCTGCTGGAGTTTGGGTTTCTGTTCATTCCCAACTCAAGGTTTAACACGCCTGGGGAGTAAATCCTTTAAATCCATGAGGTTTTGGTCTTTTAGGATCAATTATTCCCTACATTTGAGCAGCAGCGATTCCTTGTTTCGTGCTAACGGGACCTGCACAACTGGGCTGAGTCTGGTGAATGTTCGGGAGCAATCTCAGCTCCATCTTCCTCTCCCAGCTTTGCACAGCAAAGAATCAGAGAATTCCAGAACAATTCCATTCCATTCCACCCCCTGCCATGGGCAGGGCCACCTTCCACTATCCCAGGTTGCTCCAAGCCCTGTCCAACCTGACCTTGGACACTTCCAAGGATCCAGGGGCATCCACAGCTTCTCTGGGCACCCTGTGCCAGTGTTTCACCACTTCCCTCTGTTTATTCGTTATCCCACAAATAAACATTCCAATGGTTCCATGAGCGTGGAGGACGAGACAGCACAGGCAGCTGGAATAAAGCTCCTTTAATCTCCAGAGCGTTGTAATTTCCTTTAGGCCTCGCCGTGTTTAATAATATCTGGGATGATAACAACGTCTGGGAATATTTTTAGCATCCCTTTGTTGCTCAGACAGTGTCAGGACTGTGCTGCTTTTTTCTTGTTCACAGCTTCTCATCCCAAGCTTTGTGCTGAAGGCAAAGTGTGGAATAAATATTGGGCTTATTCCTTGAAACTTCCACCCAGACTCTGCCAGGATCTGCTCCGGCAGTTGTTGCTCTTTCCAACGCATTTAGCAGCTGAAAATCCAGTCCTGCAAATAGTTCTGTGTTCGCTGGGCTGTGCTTTGGGACGTGGAGACAGAATCCCAGGATCACTGAGGTTGGAAAAGCCCTCCAAGACCATCAAGTCCAAGCTGTGCCCGATCCCCACCTTGTCCCCAGCCCAGAGCTCTGAGTGCCACCTCCAGGAATTCCTTGGACACCTCCAGGGATGGGCACTCCAAAACACCCTGGGCAGCCCCTGCCAAGGCCTGACCACCCTTTCCATGGGGAAATTCCTGCTGATGTCCAACTTGAGCCCAGCCTGAGGCCGTTTCCTTTTGGGAGCCAGAAGGTCCCCCCTGAGCCTTCTTTTCTCCAGGCTGAGCTCCTTCAGCTGCTCCTGCTGCTCCAGAGCCTTCCCTGGACTTTCTCCAGCCCCTCCATGCCCTTCTGGAACTGAGGAGCCCAGAACTGGACGTAGGAATTAAGACAAAAACCTGCCCCAGATTTTCCACAATTCCTGCAGCTCCAAATCCAGACTTTCCAAAGTAAAATTCCCCCACCATCCTCTCTCCTTTTCCAACACCTTCCTTCCACTCTGCTCTAAGATCAGTGTTTAGTGTTCATCATCAGAGCCTTCCAACATCCTCAATTATCCTTATTTTCCCACTAATGACCGCTGGAAGTGGCTCTTGGGAAAAAAAAATCCCAATTTCATTCCCTTACTTTGTGGCTTTCAGGAGCAGAAGTTTCTCTGCAGTTTTAGCGACTCCCCACCCTCACTTTGGAATCAATTTGTGGATTTCTTTTATTGCCTCACAACAACTGAGATCGGGGTTTTTAAATAAGGATTTCCTCACAGGTGAAGATAATTGAAAATGCCTATCCAAGGCCTCCAGGACGAAATAACAACAAAATAAACAAGAAGTGAGAATTGAATTCATCTCAGTATGTTTGAGAATTGGGATTATCTCCCGGCCATGTGACTTTTGTCCCGTCTTGTGTTGTTTTTGCTTAGAACAAACACATTGCCCTTTTAATTAACATTTTGTCCTGATCTTTTATTGACTGTACGAGAATTTAAATTAAAAAAATCCATTTATATGTCTCTCTCAAAGCTCTTGCCTCTGCTTTCAGTAATTAAAACATCCTCCCCAAAAATGAATTATTTCCTAATTTGGGTCTTATTTTCACTTTCCCACTTTCATTTTCACTGATGCATCCACCACTTCCCCACAGCTTTTTCAGGAGGGATCGAGCAGAATATTCCTATTTTTCAAAGAAGTTTTAATTTGCCTAATTGGTTTTCTGGCTTTATTTGAAAATAGAACGAAAAACACCCAACCCCGCCATCACCACCAGTCTGACACCTGGGGGAGGAGAAGGAACCCGAGAAAAATGGAAATCGGCTCTTTTCCACCTCGGAAATTCCTACGGATGGCATCTCACCAGCTTTACACCGAATTCAGTCAGCTAAAAAAAAATTCCAGAGGGGTCTTGGCATTCCAAGGGCAATGCTGGAGCCCAGCTCTGCTGCTTTCCTGGAATAACTCCTCCCATGGAGAAAAAAACAGCATCCACCTTCCAAATCCCAAAAATCAGGTTCCCTTGGAGCCACCTCATGGCTTTGTAGAGCTCCAGCCCCACCTCCTGTGGGGTTTGGCCAACAGCTGATAAGGGGTGGTTTTAATGAGGGTCTGGTTTTAATGAGGTTGTTAATTAACCCTTTGTGATTCATTTTTCTTTTCTTTCGTTTTCTGACCCAATATGTTGCAAATTAATGTTTGAACCCAGTGTAAGRCTGACCTTGAAGAGCCAATTCATCAACCTCAAGTTTCCCTTGAATCAGCGGAGAGAAAATGTTTAAAGGGCTCTTCTACTTCCACCCCTCCCTTGGGCTGAGAAGAATTTTGGGATGGGATTTCTCATTCTCTTGATCCAATGGGAATCTCCGTGACAAGGTAAGACAGATTTATCTATATAAAATAAGGTAATTATATTTCTACGTAGGTATCTGCTTTTCATCAGATAAATCCCACATTTTGCGCTTGAGAGTGAAAACAAAAAACTTTAGGAAATTGTCCTTGAGGGAACAYATTCCAATCCAAGAGCAGGTGAATTCCAAAGGTGAAAACCTCTGAAAATTGACCATGAAGAAACTTGAAACTTCCCACAATTGAGAATAATTTTTGGCAGAGCTCACGCACCTGTGTTCACCACTAAAACAAACCAAAATCAGTCCTGGATTCTTTCCAGGATCAGATCATAAGGAAAAAAAAAATTCTACATGTCAAAATGAATAAAACAGATGGGAAAACGTCACTAAAATATCAAATTGTGAGGGCATCTCAAAGGAAAGAATGAGCACCTSCACTTCATGCAGCCTGGACATCACTCAAACTTCCTGGGAAAGGCAGGCAGGAGAATTCCAGCACCTCTGTTCCAGCAAAGAGGGAGGGATGGGCTGAAAGGATAAAATATTCCAAATGCCGTGAATAATTGAGTTAATAAGCTCATTTATTCAAGTCCCAGAAGCCTCAAAATAGCATTTTCAAGTGTTTTTAATTTTTTCTTCATCAGTTTTACGTAGGCTCCTTCTTGGAGCCTGAAATACCTGCTCGAGTCAGAGCCTCCAAGGGGAAAGGGAGGGAATTTAAGGGGGAATTGTGGCTCCATCCTGCCAGGAATGGAAAGACAACTGGTGAAGATCCCTATGGGACAGAGGGATAAAGGAGTGGAGGGATAAAGGAGTGAAATTCTTCTGTGAGCGATACGAAAGTTTCCCAAATTTTTTTTCACTTTTATCTACACTCCTAAAATCCCCCCTTGCGCCTGAATTAGCTGTGCCTGGACTTAGCACTTCCATGTGCAGGTATTCCTTAAGGATGCACTTCCCAGGCTTCTCTTCACCTGTGGGCCTTAAAATCACGCTCCTGTTAATGAAAATATAAAAGCTAAATTGAATGTATTTAACACTTTCTCCTGGTGTGGGATTGTCTTCAGCTCTCTGAGACAAAGCTCTCTTGCTTTATTTAAATGTTTCTGCTGAATTAATGGGAAAAATCTCTGCTCTGCACGGCCTTCAGCCTTGGAGCAGACCCCACAACTCTGTTTCGTTCCCGAGGGTTTAGCCCACTGGAAAAAGGGAATTCYGGTCTAAACTTGAGGCCTCTGTGGCATTCCAGAGTGGCTGGGACCTTCAGCTCGTCTCCGCCRTGCTGGCACCCCTGGGTCTGCACCACCCCAGGATTCCTCTTCCCTCCTCTCCGGCCGTGTCCATGGAATGACGCCCAGTTCGCACCCAGCTGGTGAAGCCTTTTGGATGCTCCTTCGCTTCAGGAAAATGGGAATCATTCCAAAAGAGAACTTGAGGGTGATGAGGCACTGGCAGAGCAGCTGTGGCCGCCCCTGGATCCCTGGAAGTGTCCAAGGCCAGGTTGGCACTGGATGGGTTTTAAGTCCCTTCCAACCCAAACCATTCCATGGTTTTATGTTTTGATGATTCAAATTTGTCAGGGATGGATCTTTTCTCATCACCAGCCGTCAGGGGATGAAGGGGAAGAGCTCTCCTATCACAAAGTGAATGATGCCAAAAATCCCACAAATAATCCGTTACTCCCAGGAACGCCAAAAGGAGTTGCACTTTCCAATCCAGGAGGTGCCTCCCACTATCCCAGGTTGCTCAAGGCCCCATCCAGGCTGGCCTTGGACACTTCCAAGGATGGGGAATGTACCCAGCCTCAAGAAAAAGATGGATTTTACACCTTTCCTGAGCCTCTCAACTGGGACTGGGCAAAGCAGGGATTTAAACCCTGGAAAAACTCACATCTCCTTCCAAAACACAGTTGAAAGCCTGACATTTCCTCAAACCCCAGGGTTTCACACAGATCCCAGGAACTTACCCTTTGGAGAGGCGAGCCACATGCTGATGAGACAATCTGGAGCATTGGATGCCTTTGGAGAAGGACAAAGCCCGGCTCCCATTGTCCCGGGAATGTTCCTGGAGAGGAAATGTCAGCCAGTGGCATCTGGGGCTGCGCGGGGACAGACGGACCCGAGCATCTGCTTGGGAAGAGGAGGCCAGGAAGAGCCGGAGCCTGGCAGATGGTGGGATGGGCTCCATCCTTTCCTTGTCACTGGGAGACTCTGGAATGAAGCAGCTCAATCCTAGGAATGCTCTGCTCCTGCCACAGGCAAAACGAGTCGTTATTCAGCGTTCCAGGCTGAGCACAAATGTGGGAATTACAGGGAATCGTTTCCTTGAGTGACTCTTTGAAGGTCATGGTTTTTAGCCATGGTTGCGGCAGTTTTCTCCGGGAAAACACATTCCAAGGAAAATGTTCAGTCTTGTGTGTTCCGAGGRAAAAGTGAGAGTTAAAATCACTCTACTCCTTTGAGTTTTCTTCTAGCTCCTTTCTGTTTTTCCGAGTTTTTTCACGCTCCCCGTGTCTGGAGCCCCACAGCAGAATTTTGTAAATATTTTTAAATATTTATCCTTTTTTTCCTGTGCTAATTTCCTGAATTTTCCTCTCAGTGTCTTGCCCAGCAGTGATCCCAGTCACCTACAAACCCCTCATCCCTGAAATAGCACAGCGAGGCAACACTTTGGGAGCAGTCGGAACTGAGATGAAAACACGGAATTCGCCTGGAATAACTAATTCTGACATGGAAAACAAAATGTTAGAGTTATCCATATTCCAGAAGGGATCAGTGTGAGCAGACTGAGGTGCTGGAAAACTGGGATGATTACAGAAATGTCAGGGAATACTAAAGCTCAGTTTGGATTCATGTGGACAAGAGACAAGAGGATTTTTTTCCCGGACTTCTGCTCCAAGGAGATTTTCTTTGCTTTCCACATAGTGTATGCAGAGAAAAGAATTCATGGAATCATGGAATGGTTTGGGTTGGAAGGGCCCTTAAAGCCCACCCAGTGCCACTCCTGCCATCGGCAGGGACACCTTCCACTATCCCAGGCTGCTCCAAGCCCCATCCAACCTGGCCTTGGRCACTKCCAGGGATCCAGGAGCAGCCACAGCTTTTCCAGGYTGGAATGTGGAATGTTTGCATCCCATCAGTTCCTATCTTTTGCAGGTAGGAGAAAAACGTGCTGAGTTTGGACAAGGACTTTGGACAAGGGCATGGAATGACAGGACAAGGGGGAGCGGCCTTAGGCTGAAAAGGGCAGAGTTAGATGGGATATTGGGAAGGAATTCCTGGCTGGGAGGGTGGGGAGGCCCTGGCACAGATTCCCAGAGAAGCTGTGGCTGCCCCTGGACCCCTGGAAGTGTCCAAGGTCAGGTTGGACATTGGGGCTTGGAGGAGCCTGGGCTGCTGGAAGGTGTCCCTGCCCATGGAATAATCCCATTTTTAAGGYCCCTTCCAGCCCAACCCGTTCCCRGGAYTCCATGACTGATTTYCTGGCTTCCACACATTTCTTTCCCAAACATGACCATGCAGGGGAGTTTTGTATTCATGGAATATCCYGGATCAATTCTGCCTGGAGTTCATCAGGAGTTTTAAGGAGTCACAGCTCAGATCTTTATCTCCAAACCTTTGTAGGAGCTAAATGGCTCCCTGTGAGTGGGAACTTCCCACTCTGGAGAGATTCTGATATCCCCGACAGCCTGAAATACATCCTTGGGGTTTTGACATGGAACTACAATCGAAAAATCAAACTGGGGAAAAAAAATACCCCTCCCAAAAAACCACCCCAAAAAAATACAAGAGAAAAAAAAATACAACCAAAAACCCCTACACACACAAAAAAACACCCACCAAAAAAAAAAAACCAAAAAACCTCACCAAAAACAAAACAAAAAAAAAACCTCACCAACAAAACAAAACAAAAAGCCAAATGAAAAACCAACCAGAAAAAGGAAAAGACAAAAGAAAAAAAAAACCCAAACAAATAAAAAACCCCAAACAACTGAACAAACAAACAGAAAAAAAAAGAAACAAAAAAACCCCACAAATCCATCAAAACAAATAAAAACCCCGCAGAAAGTAGAAAATATTCTGATTTTCTGACCTAGTGAACAATGCAGCCACTGGGTCTTCCTTGCTTTATTGCCTTTTGGAATCCAGCGAAATATTCAGTAAAAGCTCATTTTAAAAATTTGCTGTGATGGGAAATCCAACTAAACTCTCGTGAAATTGGTCCAGGATTAATTAAATCACTGCTTAAAAGTTGTGCCCTGTTTCCAAATCTGCTTTATTGGTTTTATAGTTGTTGGAACACAGAGAAATCCAACAAATATCCGACATGAGGGGACAACATCCGTCCTTTGTTCCTCGATTCCTGAGAATTTTTCGGGACAACATCCATCCTTTGTTCCTGGATGCCTGGGAATTTATTAGGCTGTCTAAAACCTTCCTTGTTTGTTTTCCTTTTTCCAACACTCAGCACAATTGCTGCTCATTAGCACCCTGTTCTCTTTGTTGTTTACTCCTAATTAACGGCATCTGCAATCCTCATTAGTGACAATTTCGGGTTATTGTTTCAAATATTAACAGAGATAAGACGTGATATCAGCGATACCAGCTAAATATCAACRTCCAGACAGCTGGAAAGGCTTGAATTCCCAGAGTTGCTCCTGTGACAACTCGGAATCGTCCTGGACACGGATCTGGAATGCAGGTGGCACCAAATGCTTGATGGGATTTTAAGGATACAGCAATGTAAGTTGGATGGATGAGGCCAGCTCGGATTTCCAGCAAGGTAAGCGCAGGAATTATAAATTTGTCAGATCCAATTCTTTATATCCATTTTTAATATTGCTAAAATAAAGTTGGAAGGGAAAATATTTAATTATTTTGATACAGTGTAAGATTAGTGCCTTCTTGGTTGGGATTTTTTACATTGATGAAAAAAATCACAGAATTATGGAATGGTTTGGGTTGGGAGGGACCCGGCCGAGGCCTGGGATGGGACAGGATTGAGGGTGGTGGGAGGTGAGCAAGGAGTGCAAGGTCCGAACAGCAGATTCTTCACAGGATGGTTTATTGATATCCCAAATGATGATATCCCAAATGATGATCCTGTTGACTGTAATTTGATATCCCAAATGATGATATCCCAAATGATGATATCCCAAATTCTGATCCTGTTGATCACAATTTGATATCCCACACACTTGTCCAACCAACTCCCTGAAAACAAAGAACAACCTGAATTTTCCAAGTGTTTTCAATTCTCCACAGAAATCTGGATGTTTGTTGTATTTTCTATTTCCCCKCTTATCAAATATCCGATCACACCCATCAGATAATTCCGGGGGTTCTYGTTGCAAAGCAGAGCTCAGTGTCTGGATATTCTCCATGGGGAATATTGGGGGTTTTTCAGCCCTGTACCACCACAGGTCAAAGATTTGAAACCCTGACAACTTTCCAGACTTTTTGAAGGAAGAGATGTCAAAGCAAATGGACACCAAAGGTTTTCCAAAACTTCTGACCATGATGAGCCCAGAGCTCAGATGCTGCCAGTCATGGAATTATGGAATGTCCGGAGTGGGAAGGGATCCATAAGGGTTATCCAGTCCAATTCCTGTCCCTGCACAGACACCCCAACARYCCCACCCTGGCCATCCCTGGTGTCCAAAYGCTCCTGGAGCTCTGGCAGCCTYRGGGCCGTGCCCATTCCCTGGGGAGCCTGGGCAGTGCCCAGCACCCTCTGGGGGAAGARCCTTTCCCTGAAATCCTAATATCCAACCTAATTTCAGCCCACCTGAGCAGTGTCAGGATTTTCCCGCCATTCTACCCCTCATGTTTTCAATGATCATAAAGCCCTGTTCCCAGTAACTCCTGAATCCAGGGACATTTTCCTCATAGGAGGCACCTTCTGTCTGTGATAAGAGTTAAGAGAAAATCTTTTTGATCCCTTTGCAGTCATTGTAGCATCATTCACGTGGGAATACAATATTCCCACATGGATACATTGCCTGATTCCAAAAGGAAAAGGCCAAGATTCCCAGATTGAAACAGATCCACCACAGGGCAGAGTCTTCCCTGGGATCAAGCGGCCAGAATGAATGAAAAGGTTCTGAAGGAGTCAAACTCTCTTGTCTTAATTGTGGAATTTTTGGGATAGGGAGCAGCCTTCCCTGGATGTCCGGAATGTGCTAAACACGACTGGGCACTTGCCTCCAGTTGCTATTAATAAACAGGATAATAAATAATAATAAATTTTAGGGTGAAGGATGAAGGKCTTTTAATACAATAAAGAGAAATAACTTAGAGAAATTGCCCCTGATTCCCACCCCCATCCCAGTTTAGGCAAGTGGGGATTGATGACACCAATGGCATCCATCCCACTAGATGGGATATTGGGAAGGAATTCCTGGCTGGGAGGGTGGGGAGGCCCCGGAATAGAATTCCCAGAGAAGCTGTGGCTGCCCCTGGATCCCTGGAAGTGTCTAAGACCAGGCTGGACAGGGCTTGGAGCAGCCTGGGAYACTGGGAGGTGTCCATGCCCATGGAAAAGGGGTGGAATGGGACGGGATTTAAGATCCTTTTCCAACCCAAACCATTCTGGAATTCTAAAATTAGGACACCTCTCACCCTGTGATCCTTTTATCCAGAGGGGTGGTGGCCACGGACGTGTTTGGATCTCACAACCTTGGGAGTTTGTAAATCATTTCCAAATCTGTTGTTAATAATTGTTAATAATGGCTAATAATTGTTATAATGGTTAATAATTGTTATAATGGTTAATAATTGTTGTAATGGTTAATAATTTTTCGTCTACTTTGAGCTGGGGTTTGAATTTCATCTTTTGCCATCATTCACTGATGCAGCAGCTTGACAGACAGGCTCCTTCCTTTCTCCAAGCTGGAATATAATAGGAAAGGCTAATTTGGGGTTTTTCCAGAGCTTAATTTAGAGCAGAACCAGCACGATGGCAGCAGAGCTGTTCCAACCCCATCCCATCGCTCCATAATGGGACTCCTGGGAAGGACAAAGAGGATTTTTTGCCTTGGAATGCTTCACTTTTGATGTCCTGCTGCTCCTGGGTCCGAAGAAACTCATGGAGACCTGAGCGTGGCATCGCTGCCTGGGATTTGTGTGGGATTCCTGTAAACACAGCTCCGTTAGAACTCGGGAATTGAATGAATGGGAAAGCCATTCTTCATTAGAGACCTCTGAATGAAAAATTTCTCCTCATTATCTCCCTAACGAAGCTCAATCAATGAGTGGCTTTTCAATCCCGGCACTAATGGGGAATCCAATATTTCCCTGAGCGCTACACAGGGCGAGCACTTTGCAGCGGCACCTCTGGAATCCGGCTGTGAAATGAAAACAAGGGAGGGGAGAAGATGGGGATGAGTGGGAATTTGCCTGAGAGGAATGGGATTTTAAACCATGTTTGTACCCAGATCATGGAATCCTGGAATGGTTTGGGTTGGAAGGATCTTAGAGCCCACCCTGTTCCAGCCCCTTCCATGGGCAGGGACACCTCCCACTATCCCAGGCTGCTCCAAGCCCTGTCCARCCTGGCCTTGGACACTTCCAGGGATCCAGRGGCAGAGAACCAGATCCCTGCTCTGGGAACTCTATTCCAGCCCCTCCCCACCCTCCCAGCCAGGAATTCCTTCCCAATATCCCATCCATCCCTGCCCTCTGGCASTGGGAAGCCATTCCCTGTGTCCTGTCCCTCCATSCCTTGTCCCCAGTCCCTCTCCAGCTCTCCTGGAGCCCCTTTAGGCCCTGCAAGGGGCTCTGAGCTCTCCCTGGATCCTTCCCTTCTCCAGGTGAACATTCCCAGCTCTCCCAGCCTGGCTCCAGAGCAGAAGGGCTCCAGCCCTGGGAGCAGCTCCATGGATTCCTCTGGACTCTTTCCAGCAGCTCCACATCCTCCTGATGTTGGATCCCAGAGGTGGATGGAGCTCTGCAGGTGGGATCTCACCTGAGCAGGGCAGAGCTGAGACCACTTCCCAAAGATYCCTCGGCTCCTTAGGGATCTGGGCTGCTCCAGTGGCAGCAAAACTCCCTCATGGACTGCAGAATTCCCCTGGCTGCTGCTGGAACCAGGAATTCTGGAACCAGTTTGTGCAGAGCCACCGGGGACGTTGTTCCTCCACCTGTATGAACTGAAGGCCAGCCCAGTATCCTGGGAAAATTCCAGATTTTCCTCAGCAAAGCCGGATAAACAGAACTCCAAAGGATTCATAGCCAGGCTGGGAAGTTTCCTCTGGGCCCAGCAACACTTTGAATTCATCGAGAGCGTTTTCGTTTGCTCCTGATGAAGAACCTCCGAAGGCAGAGCCAGGAAGGGTCAAGAGGCAATTAAGGAAGGAAGATCCCGCTTTTCACTGCTGGGAAAAACAGTTAATTAATGGAACAAGTGGGAAAGAGAGAGAGGGTAAGAGCTGAACCACAATTTGGAAAATTTAAGGAGCTTTCTATAAAATGAATTGATTACCAGCCTAATCATAATCAGGACTCTTGGATTAGCAGTTAATTTGTGGAATCAATTAATAGCGGTATTTTTCCAATCACAGTTTCCAGGGAATTCAGTGCGGCAGGTTTTTGGAGATAACAGATGCTGGATTAGGGGCTGTGGAATGATTCCCTGTCAATTCAACAGCTCTGCTCCCAGGATTTTTATTTTTAGGGATTTTTTTTTTGTGCATGTGACTGGGTGTTGGCTGAGTTATTTTAATTCCTTTCTTGTTGCCTGGGCACTTTCTCCATTTTTTTAAGTTGAAGAACAAATTATTCTCCCAAGAACTTTTTAGTGCTCCCTGCTCTGTTGGAAGGTCCATGGAATAATCTCCTCTCTTGGGGTTGAGCAGGAATTTTCCGGCCAAAATAACAACTCAAAACTTAAAGAACACTTTGCGGGAATTTGCTCCCCTCGAGCTTTAAGGCAGCTGRGACTGGAATGCTGCAGCAGGAGAATATTGGGAATCTGGGATTCTACCTCTTTCCTGCTCRCTGGGATGGATTGTGTGGGAACATAAAAATGGGATTGGATCCAGAGTAGTTCAGAATAACAAATTGCTGCCTATTAATTATCAGATGTGTAATTAAATGAGTCCTAAACCATATTTTGGCAATAATTCTGCGTCGGTGGGAGAAATTAGGAATTWGTTTGGCACAAACCARGCTGGAATTATCTCAGGCCGGGACRATYCTTGAGGCCATGGATTGATCCATCAATTCAGTACCTGAGGTGGTTCTTGCAGTCTTGAAGCCGAGATTTTGGGCTCCAGGTCATGGAAAAGCTCCTAAAATGTTTATCCATGGACTGTGAGCTTGGATCACACCTAACCCTTCATGTCTTCTGATTCCTGTTGTTGCAAACACGGATTTAGGAGAAAACTTGGCATTAAAACCACAGGAAGACGGATGAATTCAGCAGTCCTGTGCTCCATGGGGTGCTCCATGGAGCCAGAGCTGGATTTAGCAGGAAAACAGCCAAATTTCCATCTTCTTGTGTGCCTGTGGTCACCTGTGGTCAGGGGTCACCTAAAAAACCAGGAACAGCTCCCCCAGCCCATGGGTTTTCCATCCCTGTTCCCAAACAATGGTGAGAGAAAACCCATCCCACCCCTCTCTTTGGGGCCAGCTCCTCAAGATTGGGTTTTCTGCAGGAAATGATCAATAAATTGTTAAAATGCTGCTAAATGGAGTCCCAAGGAATTCCCATTCCTGGCTGTCCTGTGGAATATTCCACTGGATATCCATGTGAAACAGCTGAGGGATCAGACTTTTGGAAGACCACCCTTTCTCCAGCAACTGAGATTTTCAAAATTAAAACCACTTTCTTCCCATAATTTCCACGGAGCCAAGTCTCTGGCRTTCAGATCCTGCAGGAGTTGAGATTTGGGATGTCACAGAGAGGCACCGAATCATTTTTTTCCTGATTAAAGTGATAAAAACCCTTTTCCTTTCCTTCAATTATCCATCATTTATTAGAGGATCTGATCTTTAAGTCTGTTATTCCTTGGTAGAATTCCAAATTGTGGCAAAATGAGCTAAATCCGAAGCATTTAAAAGCATTTCTAAACCCAAAATGGCATCATTTAGTCAAAAACTAGGAGAGCGTCAGACRGGGATGGATCCAAGTGAAATCCCACATGGAATCTTCTGCTTAATGAAGTCCCCAACGAGCCATTCCTTAAAATATGAYGAGAAAAAGGCAGGAACAAGATGTTTTAGGATGTTCCAGACTAAACCAAGRCTAAAAATGGCTTTTTCGGCAAACTCTGTCTCACAACTCTCATTTTATGTTYTCCTGCTTTTTCCATCCATGGCACAGCAGGAATTTTACTCCTCAAGCTGTTCCATCTCAGATTCCTTTTTTTTTTTCCTGGTGCTAAACACATCCCTTCTGGAGCATCCAGTTTATAGAATCCCATCACAAAATATTTGGGAAAGCTGATGGTTTATCYGTATAAATATTTAGAGCAAATGTCTCTGTGTCATTTCCCATCTGCCAATTCCCATTCCCAGCTTTTTCACCTCGGGAGTGCCCTAAAAATCCTTTTTAAATGCTCRTTAAAATAGATTTTACTGCACAATTTTTTAAACAATGAAAATTTATGAATTATGAATAGATTTTGTTCTCCCCACAGCGGGATGTGGGAGCTGTAATAAAAGCAGCACATGGAATAAAAGAAACAACAGGAAAATTGTGGAGGACGCCGGAAATTAGGGAATGGAAGGTGTTGGATGAGCAGGAGTTCCGACATTTATAGATCTGCTTGAAAAATTGGGATTTATTGTTGTGTTTGGTAAATTTACGGGTGATAAATCCTRAATGTGACGCATTGGAGTCTGGAAATTTTTTGGGAGTAAGTGCATGAGGAATGAAGAGGGAGAATTATTTGGAATTAAGCTCATGGGAATGTTCCCACATGGAAACGCAGAGAAGCTGTGGCTGCCCCTGGATCCCTGGAAGTGCCCAAGGCCAGGCTGGACATGGCTTGGAGCAGCCTGGGACAGTGGGAGSTGTCCCTTTGCCCASCCGATTCCCAACATTCCATGCTAAATTCCCGGTGAATTCCTCCCTGCTCCTCCCAAAGGGGCCTTTATTTGGGACGGAAACAAAAAATCCCCCAACATTTAATGTTTATTTTCCATTGGAGTGTCTGGAATTGGTTTTGCTTTGAAATCCCACTTTAATTGTCGGCTCAGCGAGGTCCCCGGGAGAGTTTGGTGACATCAAATTATGAATTGACAGCTCAAAAATAACATTTCCCACTCCTTGTTTCAGACCACCTCCCTCCCTCCCAACTTTATTTCTGAATTTTGCCCCGAGCTGAATTAATTCCCAACTCAAATATTCCTCAAAATTCTGTCAGCAGCTGTTTAAATCCACGGATTTTAGAGCTCCGTGTTTGTTTCTCCGCGCTGAAAAAGCTGTTATTAAATACGGGATGAAATATTTATGCAGCACGACTTTAAAGCAAAGAATATTTGATCACAAGAGGTTTCGTTAATTGAAATAAGCTCAGTGTGTGGCTGGGGTTTAATTTAAACCCTGCCTTGTTAAAGCTGAAACTAAGAACACACAATGACATCTGTGGTGCTTTTCAAATTCAAGTAATTATAATATTATCAATTTTTTATTACACAGGAAATCAAATAAACCATTTCCATATTGCCAGCTGTAGGATTTAATTGTGGATTTTTGTGAGGTGATTAATAAATGAAATAAATAGATGCAAATGTGGGTTCTACACAGCGTTAAAGTCTGGATTTTGGGAGCCACCTGTCTGTAAATGAAACCAGGGGAAAAGCACAGTGAGAAATCCCATCAGTCTGGGAAGCTCTGCTGCACAGTTATAATTTTAAAATTAAAAATAAATTTAAAATAATTTTAAAATCATTTTAAATTATTCAAACCTAATTTAAAAATAATGAAATATGATTAAAGTAATTTTAAAATAATTGTAAAATAATTTTAAAGTAAATTTAAAATAATCTAAAATTATTTAAAATAATTTAAAATAATTTAAAATAATTTAAAATAATATTAGAAAAATATAAAACAATTTTAGAATTATTTAAAATATTTAATAATTTAAAAAATAAGTTTAAAATAATTTAAAAAATTTTAAAATAATTTTTAAATCATTTTAAAGTCATTTTTAAATAATTAAAAAAATAATTTTAAATTGCTCAAAACTAATTTAAAAATAACGACATATAATTAAAGTAATTTTAAAATAATTGTAAAATAAATTTAAAATTAAAAAATAATTTAAAATCATTTAAGATAATTTTAGAATAATTTGAAATAATTTAATAATTTAAAAATAATTTTTAAATTATTTTAAAATAGTTTTTAAATAATTTTAAAATCATTTTAACATAATTTGAAAATAATTTAAGGAATTGGCAACCTCGCAGCAAAGACATCTGCTTAAAAGAGATTCTTAAGGTGGGATTCCCTTCTCAGAAATGGGGTTGTTGATCTCCTCAGCTAATCATTGAGAATTCCTTCACAATTTCCAGCGAAACCCAGGAATTTTCAGAGGAGTTTCTTCATCTAAATTTCCCCTGGGGCATCTCCTTCATTCCTGCAAGATGAGATGTGCCGGGGTGGGCAGAAATTCCTCCTCCTTCCTGGGATCCTCTGCTAAATCCATGTTTTAACAGGCTTATCCCAGCTCCTGAGGGATAAATCCCACCAGGACGTCGCGGTTTGGGAGGTTTGGGAATGAATCCCTGGGGATGCAGGGATGAGACAAAAGAAGGCAAAATTTTCAGGAATAAAATAAATACAAGGATGAGAACTTCCATCAGGATGAGTTGGGTTGTTCCAACCATTGTTCCAACTCCCCCTCCCTCAAATCCCTGGGATCGGAATTCCTGGTCTGGGTTCCAGCCAGGAGCACAAGGAATGCCCAGTGATAGGAGAGCRGCAATCAGGGTTTTATCCGCTCGTTGTCAAACCAAAAAGGTTTGGAATGCGCATCCCAAGGGCTGGGAATTCCTGTGGGATTCAAAAGGTGTCTTTTAGGTTTTTCAGGCTTTTCAGCTCGTTCTGGAAACACCTGGGGGAGGTTCTGGAGTCAGAAATGGGAATAATGAGATCGTTCTCTGGATCAAAGGGAAAATGGTTGGTTTTCAGCTCTGACAGACATGGGGCTTCCAAAAGTCTCAGCAATCCCAAATCACATTTCCAAGCTCAAGATTTAAGGGAAATTTCCAAAAGAGTCAGGGAAGAAGAACCCGGTATCCCCTGACCGTGTGGATTTGTCCTGTATCACAAAGCGGGACAGAAGGGTTGTGGTAAAACAAGGGGGAATGGGTTTAAACAAAAGAGAGAATATTTTGATGGGATATTGGGAAGGAATTCCTGGCTGGGAGGGTGAGGAGGGCTGGAATGGATTTCCCAGAGAAGCTGTGGCTGCCTCTGGATCCCTGGAAGTGTCCAAGACCAGGCTGGAGTGACCTGGGATAGTGGAAGGTGTCCAGGGCTTGGAATAAGATGGTTTTGAAGCCACCTTCCAACCCAAACCATTCCCRGATTCTCTGATTCCCTAATTCCAGTCCTCCTCTGTCATTCCRGAAAGAATCAGAGATCATCCCTCTCTGCCAGACACCCCCCACCCCATGCTCCAACCTCCACCATCTCTTCCACCACTCCCTGACCCTCTGCACTAAAAACATTTTCCCAATCCCAAACCAAATGTTCCTCTCGGCGACAAAATCCTGATGATCCTCGTTAGAGTCTTCTTGGGAAGAGAGAAATTATTATTCCTTTCTTTTTTCCAGTTGTTTTCTGTTAATCCATTGGAAACTTCCCTCTGAACTTGGCCACCCCYGTCCATCCAGCTTGATGATCCTCGAGGTGTTTTCCAGACTTAATGATTCCATRATTCACTTCTATGATCCTTTTCCGTTCTTCCCAGGGATGAATTCCTTAATGACTCTTTTAAGGCTTCCTCGTGGCTTTGTTAATTTGAGGAATTGGTGCTGGGAGCTGAAACCTTCCCTGGATCCACGGCAGGCTGCTGGAAATCAAGTTTGCTCCTCCAGACTTGCCTGGGGTTAAAAAATTCCAATAATTCCAAGATAAATCGGCTTCTGGAGATAACCAGAACACCCCCGAATTAAAAATAGCAGGAATAGTGATTTGGGAGCAGTTCAGAGCTCTCTTTACAAAATCAAGCTGGGTTTTTTAATGATCCAGGATTTAAAACATCTTGGGAGCCCATCTCATGGGGTTTGCTCCGCTCTGATCCCCCCTTCCCAAAACTGGGTTCAGTTCCCAAACTCCTGAAGTTCCTGAACCAAATCCCACTGAAAAAACAGACACAAGGATGATTTAACCAGAAAACGGGGAAGCAAGGGCTCAGCTGACTCTGACAGAGATGTCCCAATATTTTATCCGCTTGATCCCGAGCCTAAGGAACTCTGGGAATGGGATGTGAGTGACACCACTGTGCCCTCTCCGGAGCCAGGTGATTGCTCTGCACATGAAGAAATTGACTTTTATCAGAGGGGGGCAACAATTCTCAGGAAGGAAAATTTGGCAATTCCCAGCTCTGTTTGCTCCCAGACAAATCCCTCCCCACCTCTGAGGGCGTTTCACTTGATTTTCCAACTGGGAATGAAAGGGAGGGATGTCTAAATTATTTTTGACTAAATAAGGGCATTGGTCAGACAAAAACGATCCAACATCAAAAGGAAGCAAAACAAGAATAAAAAAAATCTCTTTATATTTAAAAAAAAAAGGCAATAAAAAGCAAACAGAGGGACAATTTTTCTTTTGATCTCTTTTTATTCAAATAACCCACCTGAGAGCGGAAATATTTTCTTAGAAATGATTTTTATTCACATCCTTGTGAGCTTTTTTAAGGAAACATCCAAGATTAAACGTGTCATGTCCAGCTGCCAACCCTCAGAATCAATTTACAGCTCAGAGAAGCAGAGGAAAATGTTTGGTGTTGTTTACACGCATTAATGAAATTTAATTAATTAATTAATTAATTAAAAATCAGTGATTTGGACTCATTTTCCAAAGTGGGATGTGCTGCCTCCCAAAGATTCAGGGAATCAGTGTGTGAGGTGGGAATTGTAAATATTTAGGAGTATCCAAAGGTGTTCTGGTCACCAATTGGAAGGAAAATGTAAAAATTGCACTTCCCAGAACAGGTTTTTTTCCCTTAGAAGATTTTCCAATATTCTCCAGGAAATATGGATCTTTGATATTGATGGGAATGAAACTTATCCATAAAAACAGCTCCTATTTAAAGGTTTTCCTGGGAGTTCAGCTGGGAGCTGCTGGTCCTGTTGCTCCAGCCACTGACTCCTGTCCCAACAAGCAGCTGCAACACAGAATCCTGGAATTATTTAGGCTGGAAAATCCTCCAAAATTGAGTCCAACCATTCCCAGCACTGCCAAGGCCACCGGTGTCCCATGTCTCCAAATGCCACATCCACAAGGATTTTAAATCCCTCCAGGATGGGGACTCAACCACTGCCCTGGGCAGCTGTGCCAGGGTTGGAAAACTCTTTCCATGATAAAAAATTCCAAATAGCTGAACTTTCTGTGGTCCATTTCCTCAGCCATGTCTCACCTGAGGGACAAAGCAGAGGCGAASTCCAGCTCATTGCTCCATGATTTTGCTTCCATGGAATTAATCAGCCTTGGATTTGTTGCAGCCTCAAGGCAAAATCCTCCTCTTTTCTCGTGTTCCATCCGACCATTGCAATAAATTCCTCGGAAAACTGGGAAGTGAGGTGGGAACAGGGATCTCAGTTCCACAACTTCCTCAAATGCTCCAGGGGAGGCAGCGACCCTGCATCAGATCCTCCCAGTTCCTCTGGAAAACACACCCCAGACTTCTTTAATTCTATTGGAAAAGCAAAAAAAAAGAGGAATTTTGGGCTTTGCTTGAACCTGGAATCATGGAATGGTTTCGGTTGGAAGGGACCTTTAGGATCATCCAGTTCCACTCCCTGACCTGGCCRGRGACACTTCCCACTATCCCASGTTGCTCCAAGCCCCATCCACAAACAGGGATTTCCAAAGAGAACTCCTCAAAGATTTCCATTCAGCATTTCGTGCTTCAATCAGCTTTTATGAACCTCTCTCTTCAGCTGGGAAATAAAAGGATTCCGAGCTTCTTTTCCAGGCTTAAAAAACACGGATCAGAGATGGGAGATAGGAGCACAGCACATTAGTGTGGATTTGGCATCCTTATCTCCCTGCTTTTGAAATATTTAGGCTTTGTCTGCTCCTCCATTTGCTGCAGGATATTGGATCATCCATTCCACCATCCATTTCCCGTGGCAAAATTCCTGAAGCACGGGAAGCTTTAATCTCCCGGAAAAATAACATTATATCGATAACTAAGCTGCTTTTCATAAGTTACATTAAATCAAGGCTTTTGCTGATAACATTAATGATTGTGCAGAGCCTGGATTAGGTGGGAATTAGAACAAATCCTGCTATTCCTATTGTCGAATGGGAAAATTGACTTGCCTTCCTCAAGGGCTCCTTAAAAGCCAAAGGAAAAATGATTCCAGAATTCGTAAACTCCACCTCTGGAAAGAAATGGAGCTTCTTTGCCCTCCAGCAGGAGCACGAGGGGAGGCAGGGAAAGATTCTCACCTCTCCACTGGCCAGAACAAGGAGAGGGACAGCATTCCAAGGATTTTAGTGGATCCTTCAGTTTGTCCTGGGAACCCGCAGTGTTCATTTTCACCTGGCTGGGGCTCCTTCTGTGGCTGAAACCCACAAAAGATTGAGCTCCTCAGCCCTCTCCTGCAGATTCTGGTGTCTCGTGTGGATGCAGGATCATGGAGAGGTCTGGGAAGAGCAGAGGGATCCAAGGAACTCTTTGAGGGCCACAAAACGTCCCTCGAAGTCCCCATTGAGAACCATCAATAATTTCCTCACAGTGCGTTTCAAAAGGGCTTCGATTTCCTCTCATTGGTGTCACTGGGAAGCTGTTCCAGAGTCTCCCTGCCCCTGGCATCCCAAACTTCTTTGAAATCGGAGTTTATTCCCATTTAGGCCATCAGGAAGTTGTGTGACACCGCAGAGAGTTTTCCAACCACGGAGCCCTTTGGAAGGAAACCAGGATCGCTCTTCACCCACCGCCTCTGCTGGGACATCCCTGCGCGTGCTGATCTTCCCATGTCTGATTCCATATGGATTTGGATGCTGTCCGTGCTCCTCAAAGTCACTTCTCCATGGAAAAAATATCCTGATTTTTCAGGAGCCAACCACTCCCAGGAGATTCTTTACCAGGTGATTCTTTAAGTCGTCCTTAGAATGCTCTTCTGACCTCGCTCACTGTGTTCACCTCCCAGAATCTTCCATCCTGGCTCCTCCCAGGCCTCAGGCAGATCCTTTCCAACACAATCCATCCCATCATTCCATGATTTTTCATTAATGTGAAAAAACCCGTGGAGATCACAGTCCTGGCTTTACTCACCCTGTGGAAAAGCTCCCCGTCCACAAAAAGCCAAATTTCTGGAGCATCCACAGATTGTCCAATATAAAAAGAGGACAGGGACTTGTATTTAAAAAGGTGGGAGACCTCAACCTGCCTGGCTGAGCTGTCAAGAAGCACCTGGAGCAGCTGTTTTCCATCATCAGTCATTTTTTGGGATGTTTCCACTATTCAGGAAGCAGTTGCTGGATGGCTTTCCTCTTCTCCTTCAGCTCCACTGCAGTATTGGCGTAGGAAAAAGGCAAAAATAACCAGCGCTGAGTTCTCCGTGGGTCACCAGGGCAGCTGGGACAGAGAAAATCACAGTTAACTCTTTTTTTAGGAATTTTGGGACCTCTCATAGTGATGTCCCAGGCTAATCCCCGGAGTGGGATTAGTATTTAATAATTTGCATGGACTGGAGTTTAACGTTGTCTCACTCTTTTCCTGATATCCAACCTAAAGCTCCCTCAGATTCCCTCAGCTCCTGCTTTCCCTTTTTTTTCCTGACTCACCATTTTTGGAAATTCACCTTTAAGACTTTTCACTTCCCATCCTGAACATCCACTTGAACTTCTGCAAGAAAGCGAATCAGGAAGGAGATTTTTTTCCCTCATTGTGGAAAATGTCCTGCTCAGAAATTCAAATGAAGGAATATTTATTCATCCCGGTACTCAGGCATGGAAATCTCTGCACTTGGAGAACAAACACAAAGATTCCTTTTATTTTAATCTCTCTCCTTCAAATTAACAGAGCCCTATCATTTTCCAAATTCAAAACTCCAAGGTTTAAACCCAACAGGCAAACACGGCTTGGGAATTGTTCTGTGGCCCAAATATGGCGATTACAAAGTGGAGATGAAACGGGCAATTCCAAAAGAAATTTCTGTCCTTTCCCAGGACTAAAGAAGATAAGCCTTGACTACACGTGCATGCAAAAATGTGATTTGATTTATTTTTCCAACAGGAAAAACTCCAGGATATTGCTCTCGGTCTCGGAGCAGTGTGACTGGAGGATAAATAAAACCCCAGGGGGGTTCACTTGCTGATGAGGGCTGTCATTATTGATTAATTATTGATTAATCCTGACTTTGGGAGGCTTGGGAACAAGGCTGGCTCTAAATGGACCACGGACACAACGCCTCTCTCCCGGCATGGAATTCCAACATCCAGAACTGCCGGAGGTTTTCAGCCTTGCCATGGGATAAATGTCATCTCTGGCAGGGGGAAGATGGAATTAATGCCTCCAAGTTTTGGGAGAGAATTTTAATGAGGATTAAACCAGAGAGTTAAAATGAAAACAAAAAAAAAAAATTGAAAAAATTTAAGCAGATTTTCCAACCTGAACAGAGAGAGAGGCGCTTGTGGTTTTTAGAGGAAAACGGGTTTCTTGTTAAAATTATTATTATTTTACATACATATTTTTAGTATTATTTCAAATATTCCAAGCTCACTTTCCTCTGTTGTTTTCCCTGAGACAAAGATCCGGTGGATGTTATAATCCCGTGGGATGAGCTCTGCTCTTCCTGGAGGAAGTGCGCAAACCGATGGTTGTCATTTTCCAGCCTTTTGGACACTCCAAGCCAGGATCAGCTCCTGCAGCAGCTGGAGCAGAAAGGAATTTGCTTTTCAATCCCAGCTTTTGGACCATGTGGACTAAAGAATCTTTCCTGGGAGGAAACCCATGGACGTTCATCCAGGCCCTGAATTCCATGAGGATCAGCCATGTTTTTGTCGGAGTCACCAGAGCCAGCCCAAGGCAGGGCTGGAGAACGAGAGGAAAATCCGGGAAATCCTAAGGAAATGATCCAAATCCTTCGTATTTCCGAAGTATTTTAATTGATGGAGCAACTGTTTTATGGGAAAARGGATAATTCTTCTTTTCTGTTCTTCCTTTTTATTTCTGGCCCCTAATGGGAAGGGGTTGACTCTTCTCCAGTTGATCTGGGATGAACATTCCCTGTCCTGGAAAATCCTTTGGCTTCTCCCTCCCTGTGATTTCCAATCCCTTCCCAGCCTCTTTTAGAATCTTCCAGACAATTTCTGGAATACTGGCATTTTAAAAATGAAATTTAATTCCATTTAAACTAAAAATTCTATTTTTTTAAAGCAAAACATTCCAAGGGAGTTGTGATTCCCCAGATAAAACCCATCACTTCCCAAAAAAAGAATCTCTTGTTCCCTTTTCCTTTGTCCTTCTTGCAGCCTTTCCTAGGATAATTTCTGATCATGCGGATCAAGGCTGGGATCCAACTCATTCCTATTTTCCTTGCAGTTCTTTGCAGTGAATTAAATAATTTATTACTTTRATTTTTTYCCCTCTCCTTTCCAGGCCTGTGACTATTCCAGAGCTTTTTTTCCCATCTCAATTAACCTTAATTTTATTCCTTTCCTTGGGCAAAAATTCCTTCTGCTCCTTAAATGTCCCTTCTGATACTCTTTGCTCTTCTAATAATTACTTAATAAACTTTTTTCTTTAATTTTTATGAGTTGCCCAAAAAAAAAAAAAACCAAAAAAAGCCGCTTCACTTTATTAATTAAACCCTAAAGAAACCCTATAAAACTCTAATAATATTTTTAGGCGCAGCATTTAATTCCTATCGATTTTCCAGGAGGTTGTGGCAGCAAGAAAAAGGAACTTCCTTGTTTTTTTAATCAGGATTTTATTTTCCTGCCATGACGGTGGCCCGGGAATACAAAATATTCCGCAGGAATAGTTTTGCTGACTTGTGGGGAAAGTGGAAAAGGCATGAAAAATGCAAATCAAATTAGGAGGGAGGTGAAGAGAAATAAAAAAAAGGGATAAAAAATGGTGCTGCCCAGAAATATTTGTGGGAGCCTGGATCATTATTTCCAAGCACAAGGAATTACAGGCAGGAATAAGATAAGATATTGCTTTTTTATTTGGATTTAATATAAGGCCCAAACGTAGTAGGAAAAATAAAAGGATATAAATCCAAGAGGAGCCTGCTGAGGAATTAATCAAGGATTTTGTAATTTAGGGAATGATGCCATGGAGCTTTTGTAGGATCACTAAAATATTGTATTTCAGGAATTTTGCCCTTTGTGTGCTGGASTAATTTTAATTCCATCAGCATTAATTTCTAACCAGGAGGAGAAAATCAGGAGGGTGGAACATGGGATAAAAGAGGAACACCGGGAGATATCAGCTGTGGATTTGGGGATGGAATTTTCCAGCACATTATTCCCATGCGCTATCCTTAAATACGGATCCATGAGGACAGAGGTGATGGATACTCCTTGACGAAAAGCTCTGGATGAGCCATAAGAATTCCCACCAGCTGGGAAGCTCCGTGGGGTAATTTATGGAGGAAYAAACGCATGGAATGCTTTCCCCTGGAATGCACATTCCGGCTTTTCCCTGGAGAAAAGCTTTTAGGGGATAGCAGCACAAGGCAGTGCAAATCCAYGGAGCTGCACCGACAGCAGGGAAGCTGGATATGAAAATCTGGGAGGAGCTGCAGCTRTTCCAGCTTTTCCATCAGATTTCCAAGGTTAAGGGGGATGAAAAGATTGGGATTCTCCAGGATGGGAATCCTGCTTGGAAAATCTGCAGGATTTTTTAGGAATTTATTTTATTTTATTATTTCTAGGAGGTTATTATGTTCCCATTTCCTATTCCCACATTTTGAGTATTTGCTGGAATGCTTGTAATGACATCATGGTGTTATCAACGCCATATTGATTTATAGACACGTGTACACATGTATATATATTATATATTATATATATATATATGAATAAAAATACAGGATCTGAGAGGTCTCTTCCAGGCTTTTTATGCCCCTGGATCCCTGGAAGTATGCAAGGCCAGGTTGGATGGGGATTGGAGTAACCTGGGATAGYGGAAGGTGTCATAAACATAAATAAAATTCTATGGTTTTAACAATTCTATGATTCTATACATGGATATACACTTATTTATATATATTATGGAATCTTGGAAGGGTTTGGGTTGCAAGGATCTTAAATCCCATCCCATTCCATTCCTTGCCATGGGCAGGGATGCTTCCACCATCCCAGGCTGCTCCAAGCCSCAATGTCCAATCTGGCCTTGGACACTGCCAGGAATCCAGAGGCAGCCACAGCTGCTCTGGGAATTCTATGCCAGGGCCTCCCCACCCTCCCAGCCAGGAATTCTTAATTCCCAATATCCCATCCATCTCTGCCCTCTGGCAGTGGGAAGCCATTCCCTGTGTCCTGTCCCTCCAGCCCTTGTCCCCAGTCCCTCTCCAGCTCTCCTGGAGCCCCTTTGGGCCCTGGAAGGGGCTCTGAGCTCTCCCTGGATCCTTCCCTTCTCCCGATGAACATTCCCAGCTCTCCCAGCCTTTCCCACAGCAAAGCTGCTCCATCCCTCGGATCGTCTCGACAACAGCTCCATGTCCTTATCTACATTCATCTCCATATCCATCTCCATCCATCTCCACACCTGCCCATGGATCTCTGAGCCAGTGGGAATGTTGAAAAGCTCCCACTTGGCTTCATCCGCCAGAATTCCCCGCGTGGCTCCTGTTCCTGCAGCTGGGAGAACATTGCAGCCTCTTTTGTGCCTATAGGGACCACATTCCACTTGAAATTCCCAAATGAATCCAGTGCTGGCTGGGAGAGCGTTTGCTGTGCAGGCTGACGAGGGATGAGTTCTCCATGGATGTTTTTATCCTTCTGGAGAGACGTTCGGCAGAGTGGCTGCGTTTGATTTGATAATTGGCTGTGAAGGACTCTCAAATCCATGAAAACGCTTTTCAGCCTTTAAAAAGGTTCTTTCGAGCCCCTTTCTGTTTGATTTTTTGACAGCTGCTGGATTGGGTGCTGYAAGAGATCAGATAAGAAGTTCTGGGAAGTTTGATCCTGTTTTATATCAGGGAATGCTGCCCAGGAAGAGTGGTCCTTTTGTATTTATTCTGTAGGGTTGATTGACTGGAATAAACAGCAGATTAGAGTTTGCTATAGGGCGGTTTGGKTTGGAAGGGACCTTAAATCCCATCCCATTCCACTCCATTCCATGGGCAGGGACACCTCCCACTATCCCAGGCTGCTCCAAGCCCCATCCAACCTGGCTTTGGACACTGCCAGGGATCCAGGGGTAGCCACAGCTGCTCTGGGAATTCCATCCCAGCTTCTCCCCACCCTCCCAGCCAGGAATTCCATCCCAATATCCCATCTATCCCTGCCCTYCTTCAGCTTCAGTCCATTCCCCCTTATCCTGTCCCTCCATCCCTAATCCAGAATCCCTCTCCAGCTCTCTCATAGGTAAATGGGAAACCCCTTTATCCTGGCTGGATTTGGAGTAGGAGATCTTTCCAAACTCCCAAATAACAGCTGGATCTAGGAAAAGAGTCTGAAAATATTCCAGTGAAACTGAAAGATTTAGGAATGAAGGAAGCTTGGGGGTTGTAACTTGAGTTCAGCTCATGCTGTACCAGGAGCACGTGGCTTTGGCTTTTGAGGGTGTCGTGGATAACACGGATTGAAAAGATTCCTAAAAAAACCCCAGCCTGTCCCAGGAGCAACTGTTGTAAAACTATTTCAACAATTAAATTGGTATTAAAAATATTCCTTCCTAATCCCTGGGGGCCAAACCARTCCAAAGTGTCCATGACCTCCACAACGGGACCTGGAGTTGGGTTAATCCATGATTATTTCAGAGCTATGAACCCCAAAACTCCTGCTGTGATCCCATAAATATTGATCCACTTCTCTTTCCCATTCCAGCCTCAGTTTTTCCTGATTTTCAAGCTGGGGGCACCAAACCAACATCACCCCACCACATATCTGGAAACATTCCGGGTTCCCAAGGAGTTTTAATTTCTGGTTTTTCCTCCTGACACAGATCCAGATCAAAATCTGGCTTTTCTCACGCCAGCTGTATTTATTTTCCAGCGATTCCGAATGGGTTTTATCCACTCTCCTCTTGCGATTGTGGAAAAATAAAGAAGATTAATGGAAAAAAACCAGGAAAATGAGATCGCTGCTGTTTCCCATTTGGTGTCTGATTTATATGAATAATTGAATACATCCAAGATGACTTTTATTGAGGAAACAATAAATGTTTCATAAGGGAATGAGCAGTCCATCATCAAAGGGAGCTCTGCTTATGAGACTTTCGGAGGAGGGAGAACTGTTTGGGGTTTCAATCATCCCAGGGACGCTTTATTCCCGTGGCTGCCTCATTAACATTCCACATTATCCCGCCACGGGATGAGGTCACTCCCAAGTTAAAATGAGATTTTAGGAGAGACAAGATGCAAAATCCGCGAATGTGTGAGATTTGGAAGATGCTATTCCATAATAAACCTTTTTCCATGGATGGGCAGGATCTCCAATCCCAAATCCAGCTGGAATGGAGCAGCTATTGCCAGTGCATCCCATGGGAGATCCGAATCCTTGGTTCCAGGTGTTTAATAATGGAAAAGGGAAGGAAAACATCCATACCTGTCTGAAGCCAAGGCAGGAATTGGATTTGGAACCTCAGGAATTATTGTCAGGGAACAAAAGGATGAGCCAGAGACGAACGAAGGTTGGGAAAGAAATTAGAAGGATATTAGGAATGGAAAGGGATCAGGAACGCACGGATAAGCAAATAGATTGGTGTTAATTCCCTTGCTAATGCCTTGGAATGGGATAGAAGGATTTGGCCTGGAGTTTATCCAGAATCATGGAGAAAATCCCCACTTCAAGCAGCTCCTTGKTTAGGGATGGATTCAGGAAGAAGAGGAGGTGGTGCCATTAACTCATCCCTTTAATTAATGAAGTGTCAGCCAAAGACAAGTGAAGGACCCAGATTGATTGATCCTTTTAATTAATTCTCACCATTCCATACAATCCTTGTGTGGACAAGATCATCCCAAACCCATCCCCGGAGCTGCAGGTGAAGTTTGGGATGGGCATCTTTTGGTGCACTCCARGAYGAARTATTCCTGCTTTTATCCCAGAATCCCAGACTGGTTTGGGCTGGAAGGGACCTTGAAGATCATCTCATTCCAAGCCCTGCCATCGTTTGGGACACTTTCCATATTCCAGGTCGCTGATGATGCCTCCAGGACAAGCAGGGGCGTGGGAATGAGGTCCACCAAACSTCAGGACCTTCGGTGTCCTGTGGCCAATGGTAGGGATGACCAGTGGCCACCACCACCCTTTGGCCTGGTGGCCATTACCAATCTTTGGCCTGGTGGCCACAACCCTTTGGCCTGACGGCCACCACCACTCTTTGGTGTCTGCAAAGGCTGGGGACCAGTTTGGTGTCTGGTGCCACTAAAATTCCTTGGAAAGGGCTTTAAATGTTCTGATTTTACCCCCAGGAAAACAAGGAAGGGTTTGATCCCAGAGCTGGTTGCTCAGGAATTTTCTGCCTGAGGGGGAGTTTAGGAAGCCACGAAGCTCCAAAGAGAGAGGAGAAGGCAAAGACAAATAAAGACAAAATAAACCAGAAACTTCTTCCTCTGAGTCTCCTCACCAAAATCCCGAAGGAATTCAGGTGACAGTGTGGGGCCATCAGGAGGAGACAGGTCCCTGTCCACCAGGATGTGCTGAGAGCCTCCGTGGGAGYCCTTGGAAGTTCTTCCTTGGGACTTCCAGCACAGCAAGGAAGATCATCCCTGCATCATTCCCAAGTAAAAGCTTGGGCCCAAAGATTCTGGGAATGGCTCATCCTTCAGCTTGCCAAGGTTTGCTGAGTGCAGTGATCYAAGGATCCCCTCTACAGGCAATGATGGAAACATCTCCCTGACCATGGGATGATCTTTGARGTCCTTTCCAATATTTTTGGAGGGCAGAGTGTGTAAATATCAGGAATTACATAACCGGGATTATGAGGGATCATCGTTTTACTGACACATATTTCATTTTTCCTGGAAGAAAATTCTTTCCTACAACTCGCCGGAGCACCAGGACTGGGAAAACCATCTCCAGCAGGAGCTGCCTCCCGCCATCGCCATGGGAAAGGAAAGGCCACRGGAAGGACCAAAAGCTGTTTGGAAGCCACATCCACATGGATTTTAAATCCCTCCGGGAATGGGGACTCCACCACTGCCCTGGGCAGTGGTGCCAGGGCTGGACAACCCTTTCTGTGAGGAAATTTTCCCCAATATCCAACATAAACCTCCCCTGGTGCAACCTGAGGCCCTTTTCCCACTGTGGGGAAAAGTTTTCAATTTCTGTCGATACCAAAAACATTCCAAACTTCCCAAAAATCCCAAGAGTGCCTGGTGGGAGGGTTTGTGGACTCAAACCAAGCAAATATTTGCAAATCCTTTGATATTTACATTTGGCAGCAGTTGCTAAGAACAAGCAGTAGAGACATTATGGAAAAGTGCATCCTGATGGATTCAGATGCTGCAGCCTGGAAATCAGGGAATCCCAGAATGGGAAGGGACATTAAAGCCCATCCAGTCCCATGGCAGGGACATCTTCCACTATCCCAGGTTTTGTTTTCATATCCCTGCAAGATTTTATCTTTTTAAAATACTGATTATTTGGGGGGAGCGTTTAGTAATCCTATGAGACAGATTAATGCCCAAAATTGCTGGAAAGGCCACTACACCATCCCAAAATTTTCTTTAAGCGCCACAAGCACCGTGTGCGGCCTCACAGCAGCTCCTCAAATACATTTTGGGGGAATCCAATCCCCTTGCAGTGTTTGCTCCAGGTGAATATCCTGTAAAATCCAATTTTTCCGTGTGAGCAGAGGCWCTGTCAATGTTCCGCCGCCGATTTCCATCACAAAAGGTGCAGCTCGGCTTTGCGCAATCCCGAATTCCAGTGCTTCCCGTGAACGAGAGGAGCGATTMTCCTGCCTTGTCGGGATTGCAAAGAAGGTTGTAGCTCCTTCCYCGTGCAAACAATCAATTCTTGCCTAATTAGTCGCATTTTGCACCATTGGCATTAAAGTTCACCGGGGCTGAACTCCATCCCTGCCCTTCCCTGTTCATTGGAGYTTCATTCCCATTCCTCCCACAACAACCTCGTTTGCTTTGTGCTTTTAATTAAAAAGGCAAACTTTGGCTCTGTGCATGCTCTGGAAATGCAAACAGTTCTTAATTAAAGCACGAGAAAGTGCCAAAATTAAGCATAATTAGTTGGGCAGGGCAGCAGTGAACAATGGGCTGCGTTCTGTGTGTGCAAATCTCCCGGAAATTACAAAAACGGGAGCAAAAGGCATAAAATAACCATGATAAATCAGTGCTGCTCAGTTATTAAACCTTTATTTCCCTCAGCATCATCATTCCCACGGGAATCACTTCCATTGCTATTAAAATCTGGGTTTTCATATTCGGTGTTTTTATTAATAATCATGGAATTGGGGATTCATCTCTGCTTATTCCCTGATTTCTGATATCCAGCCTGGATGCTGATTGCACCAGAGCTCTGCATCACCTGYCATTCCAGCAATATCTGTAATTCCTGCTGGAAAAGATGGATGCAAACCGAGATCTGGGAGCTCCCAAACCCTTTTATAGATGGATCCAAACCCTGGACTTATCCACGTAATTTAAATTCCTTCATACCTGTCCTGGTTTTGGCTGAGCTGGAGTTAATTGTCCTCCTTGGAGCTGATCCATTTGGGAAGTGACTGGGAATTGGTCACATCCCACAATGCCATGAAAAACACCTTCCATCTTTGCATGGAAATCCATTCTTCCTGAAAGGAAAAGGAGCGTGCAGAATTCCTGCTGGAATCAGCACCCATTTTTTCCCACCCTGTGCAATTTCCATCCTTCCCCATCCCCTGATTAAGGGATTTCTTCCTTTCCTAAACCCCCCTGCCTAAAAATAAATGGAATTTGGAAGCAGGAATTTGCTGCTGGATCTGTTGTTCTGGAAGCAGCAGTGACGTGTTTGGAATTCCATTATTTATTTGCTCCTGTTTTAACTGGATGGTTCCTCATTTGGAAGTTAAAAACCTCGTCCAGCTCACGTTCTGATGACAAATATTTCTAATAATGAACTGGTGCAAGCCTCTAAATTTTTCTCTGGAGCTTTTTATGGGTCTGTCTGACGAAAAGGATGAAGCCCAAAGGCCAAATTCATTTTCAAATCTGTATTTTAACCCCCAATATTTCCTGTTTGCAAATGCTGCTGAATTAAAGGCTCCTTGTGCATTCCAGGATGCACTTTAATTAATAATTCCCTAATTTATAGGTGCAAATGTGGATGTACAGAGCAGGATCGGGTATTGATCCTCTGAGCAGGGAGCAAGGTTGGAGAGGCCAGGCCAGCACAAGTTAATTACTTAATTGATAAAGACATAAAAAGTCAGGCCCCAGACACGATTTAAACAAATAATTTGCGAAGTTTTACAGTGCAGAAAGGAGCATTTATTTATATCCCATTTTGGAGGGTTTTAATTCAGAGAGGAGAATTGGGATTGTCCACCTGGAGAAGAGAAGCTTTGGGGTGACCTCGTTGTGACATTCCAGTGCCTGAAGGGGCTTCAGGAACGATGGAGAGAGAGGATTTCCAAGGGATGGAGGGACAGGACACAGGGAATGGCTTCAAAATGAGGGAGGGGGAAGTTAGATGGGATATTGGGATGGAATTCCTGGCTGCGAGGGTGGGGAGCGGCTGGAATGGAATTCCCAGAGAAGCCCTGGATCCCTGGAGGTGTCCAAGGCCAGGCTGGAGCAGCCTGGGATAGTGGAAGGTGTCCCTGCCCACGGCAGGGTGTGGGAATGGGATAAACTTTAAGTTCCCTCCCAACCCAAACCCATCTGGAATTCTACAACTCCAAGCCAAGCTCATTTTTATCCAATTATTTTAAAGCAAATACAAAAGAATTACAAGTTTTGCTGCAGGAATATTGCCGTCGTCACCGGAGTGTCTGGAAAGTGGAGGAAAAATGCCCAAGGACAAACTCAACCTCTCTGTCTGGCACAAAAGAAATCACATTTAAAATACGTTTTATAAACTGTTGTTTAGCTGTGACTCTTACAAGAATTTCCGCATTAGTGGAGGTCGGTTTGCAATTCATCCGGACACCGGAATTGTCATTATCCCGGTAAAATCCAAGGGAAAACACCAACCTAAACACGTTTTACTGCTTAGCCTAAGACAGCCTGGAATATAAAACCCCTCAGTAGCAGCTCTGCCTTCCCTGCTCCTGAAAGAGCCTCTAAAAATGCAGTGAAGGATTTCAGGATTCAAATCCCTGCAGCACACACGTTCCAGTCAAATCCCTCAGCAGGGACATTCCCAGCTTTCCTAAATATCTTCCTCTGCACGACTGGCATTTTGTCCCAGAGTTCCGGAATTCCCATGATTTCCTCGCCGCCAGAATTCCTGCAAAAGAAATGATGGGATCAAAGAACCCTTAAAGTTGGAAAAGACTTCCAAGATCATCAAATCCTTGGACTGAAGGACCTGGACCGAAGGACCTCAAGGGCTGAGCTGGATCTTGGTCATGCATAATATTAATTTAGAGGAATGTCTGGAGATATTTTCCATAAAATTTTAATGTTATGAACTTAATATCTCATCTGAGGCGTGGGAYGTGGAATATTTAGCAGGGAAGTCAATATTCTGCCGGGCTGGGAATAAATGATGGAACATCCCYGGGCTGGATCACAGCCGCTCGATTCGGGGGCTGCTGGAAGGGGCTTTTGGATAAAAATCTGCTGCCACAAGGAAGGGAGAATATAAAATATAAAACTGAGTTTAGAGCTTCCCAGAGCAGCTGTGGCTGCCCCTGGGTCCCTGGAAGTGTCCGAGGCCAGGCTGGCCAGGGCTTGGAGCAGCCTGGGAAAGTGGAAGGTGTCCCTGCCCATGGCAGGGGATGGGATGGGATGGGATGGGATCATCCTTGAGGTCCTTTCCGACCCAAACCACTATTCCATGATTTTTTTGTTGTTCAGTCCCTGTTCCCACAGGTTTGTGGAATGTGAATCCATATGATGCCAGACTAGTCCATGATGTCCCTCTGTCCTCGTCTGGACTTTCTGCAAATAATTTCGTTATAAAGCAACAAAATCCACAATCATTTCATTCTGCTACCGGTCAGGACACTGGAGAGCCAAACGTGCCCATGGACACCATCCCTCTGGATGAAGGGATCAAAGGGTGGGAGACTGTCCTAATCTCTGGAACTCTGGAATGGTTTGGGTTGGAAGGGACCTTGAATCCCACCCAGTTCCACCCCTGCCATGGCAGGGACACCTCCCACTATCCCAGGCTGCTCCAAGCCCCGTCCAGCCTGGCCTTGGACACTTCCAGGGATCCAGGGGCAGCCACAGCTTCTCTGGGCACCCTGTGCCAGCCCCTCCTCCCAGCCAGAATTCCTTCCCAATATCCCACCTAAATCCACCGTCTTCCATCTTAAAGCCATTAATCCCTCACCTTCTCCTTTTGGGAACAATGAGCTGGAAGTGAGACCTCCTGAGCAGGAGAGAGAGGACTCAGGATTTGTGCCCTGGGCCCTGTTCCTCTTCCTTGGTTTGGAAGAGGAACCCATAGATCAACACCCACCACAAAATTCCCTGGAATACCAAGCCCTGGGTCATGGCCTGATGCTGTTCTCTAGAACCTTAAAACAGCACATTCCTACGATTTTAACTTCCAAGMAAAACGGATAAAAAGGAGGAAAAATAAATCCTGCATATACCCTCTCTAAATGTAGCCCAGTGAATAATTTCCGTAGATTATTTTACGTGGAGTAAATGCCTGGTGCAGGAAATAAATCCAATAAAAGCCCTTTTCCATKTCCCAAATGAACCACCAGGGGTTCGGATGTGTCTCTGTTCCGAGCGAAAATGCCTGTGGGAAGTGAGTGTTTAGGTAAAAGCCTTTCAAGAGAAAATTCCTTCTGGGAAAGAGCTGCTGCTTCTCTGTGGGAAATTCCTTGGAGCAAACTGGTTTTTAGGGCAATGTCTCTGCCGGTGCGTGAGCACAAAGCTTTGCCATCCGTGATTCCTGTTGGGCTTCCTGGGGATTTTGAGGGGGAATTGTCTGAGTGATCCCACGGAGAGCACGGTGGAGGCATCAGCACTGCATTTCCGGGCTGCTGGAAGCGGGACACTGGAAAAAAAAATGGGATAAATATTAATACAGGTATCCCCTGGGAGGCTGTACCGACAGCTGTGCTGCTGGAAAAATTGCTTCACTGGAATGTGGTAKGGGATACTGGAAGAAATTCCCAGGTAATTGGTTAATATCTAATCCTCAGTGGCAGGGAATGGTCACACAAAAGCTCTCCTGAGATCCCACCTGGAATGCCATGTACAGGTCTGKTGTTCCCAAAAAAAGAAGGGCTTGAATTGTTGGAGCAAGTCCAGAGGAGGCCACGGAGTTGATAAAATGGACTGCAGCACTTTCCCTATGGAGAAAGGCTGGGAGAGCTGGGRATGTTCAGCCTGGAGAGGAGAAGGTTCTGTGGAGACTTCACAGCACATTCCAGGATCCAAGGGGTCTCCAGGGAGCTGGACAGGGACTGTTCCATCAGGAACCGGAGCGACAGGACAAGGGGAGTGGCTTCAAACTGACAGAGGGGAAATTTAGGTTGGATATTGGGAAGGAATTCCTGGCTGGGAGGGTGGGGAGGTGCTGGGATGGAATTCCCAGAGAAGCTGTGGCTGCCCCTRGATCCCTGGAAGTGTCCAAGGCCAGGCTGGACACTGGGGCTTGGAGCAACCTGAGATAGTGGAAGGTGTCCCTGCCCATGGAATGGGTGGGATGGGATGGGATTTAAGGTCCCTTCCACCCAAACCACTCTGGAATTCAAACTGAACTCATTTTGGTTCAGAAAAATCCTCTGACAAGCCAAGCTCTCCTTTATTTGTCACCCTCCCAAGCCAAGGCCTTGCCAGGGTTGTGGCTAATCAATACACGCATTAATTCCCACCAATCCCACAAAAAGGAATGGATCTTCGGGAAATTATCGAATAAAATCGGCTTCAGCCTGTTCCTCTCCCTCCTTTTCCATGCCCATATTCCCTCCTCCCCTCCAGATCTTCTGCCTTTCTGGACATCTGCTGAAGGAAGAAAAAAGAAACCCTGTCAGGTTATTAATTCACAAGCATCCTTCTCCCAAAAAAACCAGGAGCAAACTCAAGTTGAAACATATCCAGGATGCTCTGGCACCGCTCCCGAGCTCTCATTCCACTCGGAGCTGATGATGGGATGCCACTCTGTTGGAATGATAAATCAGTGCCAAAAGGGCTCTCAGCACCTCGCCCTCAGACTCTCCACAGCTCATTCCCAGGGATTTGTGCAGCCTCTGGATCTGCTCTCCTGTCCTGCTGCTGGAAAATCTCCTGGGTCTGGCTCCTTCTTCCATTATTCCAAGCAGTCCTGATCCCTGTGGATCAGGGATAAGCAGTGAGAGCTCACATTCCCGCAAACCTGGAAAAAAGTGGATTTGTTTGAAGGATGGCTGGTAATAATTATGATTTATTAATTTCAGCCTGGAGAAGAAGAGGCTCAGGAGAACTTAGAGCCCTTTCCAGTGCCTAAAGGAGAACAAGGAAGTTGAAAAGGGATTTTGGAAAAGGACATGGAGTGCCAGGAAAAGGRGGAATGGGTTCAAAACAAAAGAGGGGAAATTTRTGKGGATATTGGGAAGGAATTCCTGGCTGAGAGGGTGGGGAAGCCCTGGAATAGAATTCCCTGAGAAGCTGTGGCTGYCCCTGGATCCCTGGAAGTGTCCAAGGCCAGGCTGGAYAGGGCTTGGRGCAGCCTGGGATAGTGGGAGGTGTCCCTGCCCATGGCAGGGTTGGGACTGGACGAGATGATTTTTAAGCTTCCTTCCAACSCAAACCAYTCCGGAATTCTGGGATTTTATRGTTCTTCTGATGCAAGAGCAGCATGAAAAGGATGCAAACCCCAAGGTAAAATTTCCTCCTGACCCCAAACCCAGACATSAGCAATTTTCAAAGTAATTTTCCCAAAACCAGAACGGGTCAGAAGCTGCAGCAAGGAAGAGCAGCAGCGGAGGAGCCTGAGGCCCAGGAATTCCTGGTATTCCTGCGGGATAAGGAGGTGCGATCCAACAGGAGGCTGCAGGAGGTGAGGATGCACCTTGCTCCCTCCTCACTCTCTGAAATYGCAGATAACCTCAGGAGGATCAGCCTGGGCACCTGTGGAAGTGCAGAAAGGCCCGTCTTAAAATACAGCAAATACACAAAATGCTGCTTGGATTCGGAGCGTAAGGACATTCCCACCTTTCCCTCTCCTTTAAATGAGTTACAAGCATGGACTGAGTGCCAAATTTGCTGCATTTTGCTCTTCATTATCCCAGAATAAAAATATGCAAGCCCAGAGCCAGAAGGAATAAATTTATCCCTCAGATTTATCAATTTTTTCTTCGGTCCCGATCTCCGAGCAGTCATTGTCAGGGGCTGCCACTATCCACAAAACCGAGCTGGAATCCATAATRTCCAATGTATCCCCTCTTCCATTGCAAATGTGGAGATTGGGATTCACACCTTATCCCTGGCAGGATTCCTGGCTGCCTGTGAATCCTGGAATCCTGGATTTGTCACCTCTCAGCTGGTGACGCTGCACTGCTCACACGGAGGATTTTGGTCCCGAGCCTGGACCTTCCCTTTGCTGCAGCCACTATTTTGGGAAGGTAAATATTTAGGATTCATTCCATGCAGGAGAGGCTCTATTTTTATCCCCGGACAAGGAGGAGGTCGCTGCTCCTGCAGAATTGCCAAGCACGCTCCAGGCTGAGCAGGAGCTTTGCAGGAAGGAATCTTCTTAAAGCACTTGAGGCCTGTTTGCAGTTGGGCTCCTGAAGGGAAAAAAATCCGGATTTCAATTCTGGAGTGGCTTTTTCAAGTGGAAGTTGGGTTTTAGAGTAAATTAAGCTGGCTCTGGAGCTCCTAAAACTGCCACCTTTGTGGATGTGAGAAGAATCATGGAATGGTTTGGGTTGGAAGGGCCTTAAATCCCATCCACTTCCATCCAGGGACAMCTTCCACTRTCCCAGGCTGCTCCAAGCCCCRTCCAACCCGGCCTTGGACACTTCCAGGGATCCAGGGGCAGCCACAGCCTCTCTGGGAATTCTATTGGATGTTCTTTGTGATATCCACAGCAAATGAGAATCCAAATAATTCTATCAAGGCGCTGAGGCCACATTCCCAACTGGAGTGTCCTGGCCCAGCTCTCTGGATGTCCAATTGCAATAAGGAGCACTTCCAGATGATGATTCCTCATCTCCTCTTCCATCATGGACATTATCAGACCTTTGGATGTGTCTTCCCTGAGGAATGACATTAAAAATATCCAAGGATGCGACTCTGTGGCATCCCATGACAAGAAATGTGGGGCTGGAGCATGTCCAGGGAAGGGAACGGAGCTGGGAAGGGKCTGGAGCCCCAGGAGCGGCTGAGGGAGCTGGGAAAGGGGCTCAGCCTGGAGAAAAAGAGGCCGAGGGGGGGACCAATTAATTAATTAACCTGGTTGATGAGTTCTCTTTGATGGAATTTCAGCTCCCTTTAAAGGAAGGCACAGAAAGGGGGGGAAAAAAAGAGAATTTCAGGAATTAATTTGTGAGGTTCACCTGGAAGTGAGGGAAAATGGGGATTTGTTTTCAATTACATTCCATTTGTCTTTGGCAGCTACTTCCAAGCCAGGAAAGGCAATTTTAAAAGCACTTTTGAATTTGACAATAAAATCCATAATGAAAAAAAATGTTAAAAAAACCAACTAAAACATCCACGCTTATGAAAGTCTCGTAATTTTCTGGTTTATGCTTTGGTTTTCCAAATGTTCTTTCCAAACGAAATGCTTTTATCAACAACATTTCATTTTTCATTGAAGACCTGGAAAATTTGGGTCCAAGTGGGATTTTCTTTCTGTTTCAGTGAGTTATTTGTAACTTTAAAAAAAAAAAAAATTTCTGAAGTGAAAATTAATTTTAGACATGAATAAAATTTGGAGAGTCTACTCCAGAATAAAAGAAAGGAAAAATCATCAGAGGGTTGCTCAATAATGACCATTAGATAGGATAAATTAATTTAGGAGAAAATAAAAGTTTAATTTGGTTCTAAGGAACAGGGACTTCCTGATTCCCAAATATTTCACCATTTCCTCTCATCCTTGTTCCCTGGGAGTAGAGCCCAATCCCACCTGGCTGCACCCTCCTGTCAGGGAATGTGGAGAGGGAGAGGGTTCCCCCTGGGCCTCCCTTCCTTCCTTCCTTCCTTCCTTCCTTCCTTCCTTCCTTCCTTCCTTCCTTCCTTCCTTCCTTCCTTCCTTCCTTCCTTCCTTCCTTCCTTCCT
>RAHM01000288.1:0-59006 GCA_003713295.1 Parotia lawesii | reverse complement strand
TCCCATCCCATCCCATCCCATCCCATCCCATCCCATTCCCATCCCATCCCATCCCATCCCATCCCATCCCATTCCCATCCCATCCCATCCCATCCCATCCCATCCCATCAATACCTGCACAGCCCATGGAGCTCTCTTGAGATCCAGCAAAAGCACCTGGAGTTCCAGGACACAGGGAATGGCTTCCCACTGCCAGAGGGCAGGGATGGATGGGATATTGGGAAGGAATTCCTGTCTGGGAGGGCGGGGAGGGGCTGGGATGAAATTCCCAGCAAAGCTGTGGCTGCCCCTGGATCCCTGGAATGTCCAAGGCCAGGTTGGACAGGTCTTGGAGCAGCCTGGGACAGTGGGAGGTGTCCCTGCCCATGGCAGGGGTGGGACTGGATGGGCTTTAATCTCCCTTCCAACCCCAACCATTCCAGGATGGAATACAGCTGGATTTTGATGTGGGTTTTTTTKAAATCAATCTTTTTATAAGAAGCAAAAATCTTTTTAAAAGAAGCTTTGAGGCAGCCACGTCCTTCATCTCTGAAGCAGAACCATCGTTTTCCAAGCTAAATCCAGGCTGAGAGCAAATGTCGGGAATTGGACTGGAAAAGTTGGCAGCGCTGGAACCAGGCAGCCTCACTGGGCAGAGCCACAAGCTCGTGGATGTGGAATTCTGAATGGAATTAGCCTGACTGGAAGCAGGAGGAAATTCCGTGAGTTCCAAGCATCTCATCCGGTGGGATGTGCCGTGAATTAAATCAGCTGTGTCTTCACCCTCTGCCTCACCTGGAAGGACTCCAGGGGGACTCTGCGCTCAAACCAAGGCAGCAGCATGAGTTTAGTTAGGTCAGGGCTGGGCTTGTTTAAAAACCAGAGATTTAGGCCTGGTTTTGTTTACAAAAACAGAGATTTTAGGGCATGAAAGCAAATTTATAAAAAATTGAAAGGACTTGAGCACGAGTTCAATTCCCAGCTCAGACCTTGACATTCCCTGGGTGGTTCATGGGGCATGAACAGGGCTGGGCTTGTCTAAAAACCAGAGATTTAGGCCTGGTTTTGTTTACAAAACCAGAGATTTTTGGGCATAAAATCGAATTTATAAAAATATGAAAGGACTGAAGCACGAGTTCAATTCCCAGCCCAGACCTTGACATTCCTGGGACACGATCAGGGCTGAGCTCCTCATTGCAAATATCAAAAAATTCGTAAAGGCAGAGGGGTGAGAGGGAAAACCTTTCCCAGGATAAGTGGGAATGCTCTGCTTCCTTCCTTCTCCCTGTCATGCAGCATAATTTAGAGGATTAGGGGATAATTATGGGTCCAAATTCTGATGACCCTAAAAACCAAAGGCAAAGCTGCTTCTCACCTCCACAACCCTAATTTTGGGTGAATATTTGGTGGTGTGACTTTGCCTTTTCCAATTTCTCTCCCTCAATCAACATTTTTGCTTTCAGGTCGCAAAAATAAATTTGCTCCTTGGGCCTTTTGGGGCTCAGCAGCCAGACCTCATCTGATATTTAAGGATGGAAATCCCTTTTTTGCCGGGTTTATTCCTCTTCCTGRGCTGGCTGGGGATGGATTTGGGGCCGGCTGGGATGTCGGGGTCAGGATTTGGAYGACCTTTGGAAGGGATATCTGAGGAGCAGGAGGATTGTCCCGTGTGTGTCCCTCTCATCCTCCCCACCCCGGTGTCAGCAGAGTTATTACGGGGCCACGGCCACATCCCTGACCCCGGAACCTCCGCAGGGAAAGGATTCCAAACATTTAAYGAGCTCAAAACACATCAAAGGGGCAGGTCAGCGTTTCAGGCAGAGCTTTAACTTCTGGCAGGGAATTTAATCCAGGCTTTGTTGGATATTTGTAGTTCCCACATTTTCCCCTCTCATTRAGTTTCGCTCAGGGATCGGCTGCCCCCGGCTCAATCCGTAGGGGCAGATCCCACCAAGCACTTTTGTGCCTCAAACTCACAAATATTGGGAATGTTTCGTTTAATTTACCAGGAATCTTCCCTAGGGAAGGCAGGATCCTCAGGAACAGAGGGAAAACTTCGTCTGATCTCCAGCTGCTGCTGATGCAGCAGAAAGGACCCCAAATCAGCATCCAGCTCCCATCCTGACCAATCCAGGTGTATCCCTGATACCTGAGTGCATCAAACCATTCCCACAGAATCCAGATCCTTGGAAGTGAGTCAATCTGCAGAAAATTCCGTTCCAGAGACAATCCGTTCACCAGGAAATGGGAAAACCCCTATAATTGATAGTGCCTTTAATCGACCCTAATCAAAGATTCTCTGAGGTCTCAATTATTARTTTAGGTCAAAGGAACTGCTGGTTTGAGGTTCTCCTCCCTGGTGCTGGCAGTGGGAATAGCCCGCATTCCCAGCCGGTATTCCCAGTCATTCCCGGAGTTAAGTGATGCTTGGGAGGCACGAGGAGGTGGTGCCATTGGAATATTTATCCTCCAGGAAAGCCTTCCTGCCCCTCAGGCTGTGCCGGCATTGGAAGAGCCAGCCCTGACCCCTCTGAAGGTGCACTCATCCTCCTCTTTATAAATAAATGGAATATTTTCCCCAATCCCTCATAGAATCCCAGAATCCCAGACTGGTTTGGGTGGGAAAGGACCTCCAAACCCGTCTTGTTCCACCCCCTTCTGTGGGCAGGGACAGCTTCCACTATCCCAGGTTGCTCAGTTTTCCCAGGTTTCCCTACAAGGGGGATTTCCACAAGTGCCAGAGTGGGGACAGCTGGGAAATCCCACTGGACACATCCATGGATTCCTGGGAGCCACGAGGGAAGAGTTGTTGGCGTGGGACACAAAACCTCATCCTTGCTCCAGACCCTCCTGGGTGGCCCCGGCACAGGGAACCCCATTTGGTGACAATCGTCACCACTGGAGAAACTCCTGCCTGGATCCTGGGATAACAGCAGGGATGGGAAGCAGCTCTTGGCTTCCCATTGCCGAAGGGCAGGGATGGATGGGATATTGGGAAGGAATTCCTGACTGGGAGGGCGGGGAGGGGCTGGGATGGAATTCCCAGAGAAGCTGTGGCTGTCCCTGGATCCCTGGAAGTGTCCAAGGTCAGGTTGGACACTGGGGCTTGGAGCACCCTGGGATAGGGAAGGTGTCCCTGCCCATGGAATGGGTGGGGCTGGATGGGATTTAAGATCCTTCCACCCCAAACCATCCCGGGATTGTGATTCCATGATTTTCCTGCTGCAGCTCAGATCCAGTAGATGGCGACAGGATATAAAACATTTCTTCCATTCTTCCATGAATTGCCGGCTTTTTATGTCCCATCCGTTTGAACATTCCCCCTTTTTAATAATTTTGTTTCCATATTTCCCCGTCATGGCTTCAGTGACTTCATTCATCTTCCCAATTTTCCCATTTAATCCTCATGCCATGAAATCCATTCCAAGGTAGGAGGCACAGCCAAACTCCTCCCACTGCTGCAAGTCTGGAGGAGCAGCTCCAGGTTTTCCTTGGTCATCCAATGCCCTGGGACAAGGAATTCCATCAATATCCTCACCTGGGGAATTTTCATCCATCTGATTTCACTTCTAAACCTGGGATGTGGCTTCTTGGATCTGGAATCAATTTTCCTGCAGGATCTCCTGCAGGACTGGTTCAGCCATAAGGATGATCAGCCGTCCCTTTGGAATATTCCCTGCCCATGGCAGAGCTTTGGAATGAGATGGCTTGAAGGTCCGTTCCAACCCAAATCATTCTGGGATTCCATGATTTTTATGGCTCGGAAAAGGAGGAATTCTCTTTAAATTTGATCTTTTTTTACCTTGGGCACAAAAATAGTATGGAATTATGAGCAATCCGAGTCTTCAGTTCGGAAAGTGAAGTGGCTGTAGGATGGGAAAAAGGGGGAAATCCAGCAAATCTGGATTCTGTAGATCCCATGAAATGATCTGCTCTGGAATGGACAATTAACAAGAGCATGAACAGGACAGGGGGGGATGGCAGCAGGTTTGGATGGGATGTCGGGAAGGAATTCTTCCCTGGCAGGGTGGGGAGGCCCTGGAATGGAATTCCCAGAGAAGCTGTGGCTGCCCGTGGATCCCTTGAAGTGTCCAAGACCAGGTTGGACGGGGCTTGGAGCAGCCTGGGATAGTGGAAGGTGTCCCTGCCCATGGAAAGGGGTGGAATGGGATGATCCTTAAGATCCCTTCCAATCCAAACCATTCCAGGATCCCATGAATTACAGTGTATTAAAACAGCGATGCAATCCCACACCTGCAATCCCGAATTCCTTTCCAGGATATCAATCCAAAGACAATCCATGGCGTTCCAGTCTAATTATTTATAGTTCTCATCCCAGCTTGCTGAAGTCTCTTTATCCATCATAAACCTGGAACTGGATTCCCACATTTTGTGCCTTTGTCTCTGTCTTGTTTGGGATGAACCATCAGCTCAAACAGGCACTGAGGTGATTCCCAAATTCCTGGTTGTCATGGAGACAGGAACAGGCTGACCGACTCCTGCTTCCAAGAGGATGGGGTGGGCTACAGCCCCTTCTCCCCACCTTCCAAAGTTTTCTGGCACCTGGAATTCTGACATAGAAACACACCTTGGGCACGGGGGGCAGTTAAACCAGAAGTGCCTGAGGCACTTGGAAAAGCCATGGAACAATAAACAATTCTTCCATTTCAAATGGAAAAGTCTTTCCCATATTTTATTCATGACCAGATGACCTCACACTGGTTTGTCCTGTAAATAACAGAATTCCCGCATTCAGCTGGATTGGATGGAATTGCATTTGCATTAAAAGTGCTAAATGCAGTTAAATCTCTGGAATCTCAGATCCAAGGTTTATCCCCTAAATAACAAAAATCAAGCCAAAAAACCAGCGATGACCTTCATGAGAACCCTGTGTTCCTTCCAACCAAAATCCGGATGGGATATCCATGTCAAATCCTAAATCCTGATTTATAGGAAAGGCCACTTCACATATTCCAGAACATCTGATGGATGCAGCCAAGTCTCTGTAGCATGGAAGGGTCTGCCAGGCCATCAATCAATTAATTGTGGGAATTTCTATGCCAGGAAATCCAATTTTTCCCACTATTTATACAGCCAGCATCCAGAAAGATTTATTGATTCCTTATGGAAAGCTTTATGGAAAACTGATTCCCCTCCTGGAAGTAGAGAACTCCATTAAGTTTCCCCTAAGTATTAAAAAAAAAAAAAAAAAAAGGGAAATATATGAAGTACTTACAATTTTCCAACATTATTTGGAATCCAGGACTTTGGATGTCCCGAACCTTTATGATGAGACTCCACCTGTCATGGATAGCACAGATTCCTGGAGGGATTCAAATCCCTGTGGATGTGGCACTTGGGGCCACGGGGCAGTGGTGGCCTTGGCAGTGCTGAGGAATGGTTGAACTCCATGATCCCAGAGGGCTTTTCCAACCTAAAACGTTCCATGATTCCATGACTTCAGCTGCCACGTGGCTCAGGATTTTGGGAAGATGGCAAAAATGAGCCCCTGGAACGGATTTCTCCGTTAAAATGCAGCTCTTTGGGACAGAAACCTGCACTGCCTTGGAAGTTGTGCCAAGCCCTGCTCCACGTGGGGACGAGTTTTTATTCCCAAACCTTCATCTCCCAGGACAAGATCCCACTCTTCTCTCCCTTCTCCCATCATTTTTGGGACTGACTCATTCCAGGAAAGGCTGAACCATCCTGGCCGGTGTTGGGAGCCTCAGCTGAAGCACAAGAATTCCAGGAATGCTGGAAACAACACACAGGGAATCCAGTCAAAGGGAAGAGTGGGAAGTGTCCCCGTCCATGGTGTGAAGGTTGGAATTAGATGATCCTTAAGATCCATTCCAATCCAAACCATCCCATGATTCCATGAAAAAGAGGGAAGAGAGAGAGGGAGAACCACTCAATTATCTGAAATTTCCAAGCAGAAATGTGGATCTAGCAGCTGAGGTTTAAAGGATATTTTCGGGATGCATCCAGCTTTTCTCCTTTAAACAGGAATTTCCTGTTGGATTTGGAGTGAAGCCTCTCCTGCTGCTTGGAATGAATCCCTCCTCTCTATCCCTGTGCTGCTGATGAGCCTCCTTTGGGAAGATCCAGGGAGGAGATGAATTCCCTGCCTTTGTCAGAGGAAAAGCTCCTTTTCCTTGAGAAGCAGGATCTCGCATTTCCAAAAGTTTGGAATGTGTGGCGGGAAAGAGAAGCTTSTGTTTACCAGCTGAGCTCCTGCACTGCTTCCCCACGGAGCAGCAGATGGATGTGCGGGAGGAACGAAAGGAACAAAAAAAGTGGGATAAAAGCAGATGGAGAAATGGTTGGAACGATTMATTGGGAATCAAGGAGTGGCAATTCATTTGTGCTTGGAATCCGCAATTTCCCGCCTGGAAGCCAAATTGTTCACCCATTATGGAGATTTGGGATGGATCCAAGCAGGGATTCAACTTCTTCAGGATCTGAGCACCTGCTCGTGAGATTTGCTGGAGCAGGGCGGGGATAATCCGTGTGTTGGAAGTTAAACAAGGAATTTGTTGGAAGAGCAGCTGGCTGGGATGGGATTTGGAGGGTTGGGATCTGAGCTGAGCATTTAGATGGAAAAGCAGGAGAGTCTAAACCCTAAATTCTCCCTTTCAAGCAGCARAATTTACCTCATAAATGGGTGAAATTGGGATGTTGAGAGAGGAAAATCTTCACTTTTTTTCCTAAAATAAAATGGGGGAAAAATWAAAATGAAAATAAAAATAGAAATAATAAAAAACAGAAACAAAACCCAAACCCGAACCAATCAAAAACCCCAGACCCAAATGAGCAAAAACCCCCAAACCTGTTATAAAATGTTTCCTGCCTCCAAAAAAACCCCCATAATCCAAATGAACCAAAATATTCCAAATTGAAATGAACAAAAACCCCAAATCTGATATGAGATGGAACAACATTTCCTGCCTCAAAAAAACCCCCCAAAACCCAAATGAACCAAAATATCCCAAACCCAAATGAACAAAAAAAACCCCAAACTTGGTATGAGACACAAATAATCTTTCCTGCCTCAAAAAACCCCCCCAAAACTCAAAACTCAAATGAACCAAAATATCCCAAACCCAAATGAACAAAAACCCCCAAATTTGGTATGAGATACAGCAATGTTTCCTGCCTCAAAAAAAACCACCAAAAAAACCCCCAAAAAACCCAAAAAAACCCAACCAACCAAAAAACCCCAAACCCAAATGAACAAAAAACCCTGAACCTGATATGAACTGCAACAACGTTTCCTGCCTCAAAAAATCCCTAAAGCCCAGATGAACCAAAATATCCCAAAGTCAAATGAACCAAAAAACCCCAAATCTGGTATGAGATACAACAATGTTTCCTACCTCAAAAAAACCCCAAAACCCAAATGAACCAAAATATCCCAAACCCAAACGAACAAAAACCCCAAATCTGGTATGAGCTGGAACAACGTTCCTGCCTCAAAAAAAACCCCAAAATCCAAGTGAACCAAAATATCCTAANTCAAAAAAACCCCAAAACCCAAATGAACCAAAATATCCCAACCTGGAATTTCTAATCAGGCCAATCAATTTTCCAGCACATTTACATTTGTCTGGAATATTTGTAAATTAGGGAATGGACAAATTCCAGCATCACCTGTATTCATCAGGCATTCCCGGCAGCAGGCTTTGATCTTTTCCAAGTTTTCTTCAGGATCATTGTGATTCTGGAGATGTGAGGATGCTCCTGGAAGAGGAATCAATAGGACAAGTGACACCCAAAGCACATCCCGAAGTTAATAATCAATACCTGCTGCTTGGAATGCGCACGGAATTCTGGCATTTGTGGATTAAAATCTCACATTCCCAGGAAAAAGGGTGAGGTCCTTGACATCCTGGTTTTCTCTGGCTTTCAGGAAGATCAGCTGGAAATAAAGGAGGTGCATAGGATTTGTCTTTTTTTAGGGAATGTGATCCAGGATTCCTAATAAAGGATTCTCCACAGCTTTTCCTGGACCAGTATTTCCATGGAAGGATGAATCCAGTTAAAGGATGTTTTATTAAACTGGAGGTTGGGTTTATCTAAGTCTGGCTGTTGATAAGCAGGGCTGGAAAACCCAAATGGAGCTGGGTTTTAAATCTCATTAGGGAGATTCCAGGAGATCTGTGGTGTTCCCTGGAAAAACCTCTCCATCATCAGAAAATCCTGGAATGGTTGGGTTGGAAAGGACCTTAAAAATCCTCTCATTCCAATCCTCTTCCATGGGATGGGGGGGTTGGAACCAATCAGGAAAATTTAGGAAGAAAACAGCAAATTTAGGATCACAGACAGACAGAAATTGCTGGATTCAGGAGTAGATCCAAACTGAGTTGGGATTCAGGAGCTCAGCCTGGATCTCTTGGCTGTGCTGGGAATAAAGGATGCAGAGGATTAAGGAATTTAGGAGACCCTGTAGGTACCTGGAATTCTGGTTAAGCTTTCTCTCCTTACTCCAGGTTCCTAAAATCTGGGGTTTTCCCCCAAATTATCTCCGCTCCCACATTTCCTGCAAACAGTCACTGTTCATTCCACTCTCTTTTTCCCAGGATCCGGTGAGACCCCAGCAATGTGCTGAGAATTCCCGGATTCAGCTGAATTTAAAGGAATTACATTTAAATAAAAAGTGCTAAATGCAGTTAAATSCCTGGAATCGCAGATCCAAGGGGTCCTAACCCAAAATCAGGGATAATTGCAAAGGAGTTCTCCGTGTGCATCACTTTTCTCCCTGAAAACAGAGATTAAAAACCAACTCTGCTTTCACCGAGGTGACAAAAAAATTGGATTTGGGCACAGTTCAGCCGCTGTTGCAGGATGCATCCAAGGAAAAACTACAGGGAATTAATAATTCTGTCTCCAGAGCGAGCTTTGGAACGTGAGGAGCAAACCCAGCCCAGCTGAGGAACAAGAGGAAAGAAAATACAAAATTTGTAGGGAAAAAAATGTGTTGAGATCAGAATTGCAGAGTTTGGGTTGGAAGGGACCTTCAAAACCTTCCTGCCATGGACAGGGGCAGATTCCTGGCTAAAAGGTGGATAATTCACCTGTGGATGGGAAAATTCCTTCTTCAGGGATGCCTGATTCTCCTCATTTTCAAGGGAAAACAAAGGAAAGGGTTTAACTTTTCCCAGGGAAAATTCTGGGAGGTGAAGCCAAACCTGTGTGGGTTCATAAATCCATAAATCCGTTTTAATTTCCTGTACGGGCCAAGGATTGATGGGAATTTTCGGTAACTCATCCACAAACATTTTTATTCAYAAGTATAAAAATGTATTTATTTATAAATATTCATTCCAAATAGACTCATCCTAGAAAGATTGGATGGATCTTGGATAGCCTGGAATTCCAGACACACATCGAACATGGTTTGGCTGATAATTTGTGAGGGTTAGAACAATGAAAGGTTTATTGATGCCAAAGATAAGCAATAAAACCTACTCAAAATATTCCTAAATCAAAATATTCCTAAATCCAAATACTCCTAAATCAAAATATTCCTAAACTTCCAAATCCTTCAGACCTTGATGGTTGTTTATAAAGTTGGGAATTCCTGAACGATGCCAGCGGCAAAGGGAAATGGGATTTGACACCTGCCCAGAAGGAGAGAGATCCTCAGAAACTCTCTTTTCCTCATTTTGATGGGAATCCTGGTGACAAACTATTCCTTATTCCCTCCAGGCTTCCTGATCACTTCCTTCTGTAAGTAAATATTTGAATTCCCTTTGCTCCCTTCCATTTCCTCAGTACTTTGCATTCCARAATGGAATTCCAGGATCCCAGAGTGGTTTGGGATGGACGGGACCTTAAATCCCATCCCATTCCACCCCATTCCATGCCCAGGGACACCTCCCACTGTCCCAGGCTGCTCCAAGCCCCAATGTTCAACCTGGCCTTGGACCCTTCCAGGGATCCAGGGGCAGTCACAGCTGCTCTGGGAATTCCATCCCAGGGCTTCACCACCCTCCCAGCCAGGAATTTATTCCCAATATCCCATCTAAACCAAATCCTTTTCAGTTTAAAGCATCCCCCTTGTCCTGGAATTTCCTGCTTTTTTCCCAGAACAGAGATTCCAGAACAAACTCCGTCCCGATGAGAGCTCATCTCAACACAGGCGAAATTCCATCCCATTCCTTGCATCCTTTCAAAATACAATTGCATGGATCCCTCAGAAAACCAGGAATTGCCACAAAAATCCCTCCCCACCAATCCCCAGGTTACAAACCCTGCGATCCAAGGATTTTGCTCTCTGGCTCTCGAGCTTCATTAAGCTCTTTCCTAATTATCCTCTGTGCAATCAACACCATCCTGCACATCATTCCACACACCCTCCGCAAACAAGGAGCTTCCCGACTCCCAAGAAATGGAGGCAATAACTTGGGAATTAACACGGAGTTCTAATCACCTATTGATCCGTGGCTGTGACRATGCAAAACCTCSTCTTACACCAGGACCAGCGGAGAAACCTGAAATCCTTTGGAACGCAGGGTTTGGGGTTTTTTTTCATCCTGGGAAAGCAATTACGGAGGGGACAAAGGGCTTTGGGTAATTTTCTTGTTTCGGAATCAAAACCAGATGTCGAGCGAAAGGTGAGCAGGATTAAGGCACATTATGAAACCTCTCAAGTAATTAATCTGCTCTTCGGGGGATTTGGAACCTCCTGAACTGGATCAAGGCAATGTTCTCCTCTCTTTTCTTGTCGCTGTCAGCACGTACAAAGAGGCTTTGTGATCCCAAAACCTTGAGTGAACATTGGAGTGTGTGGAGGGGAAGAATCGCTCGTCCGGACGTGGTTACTGGGAGGAGTTTTCCAGCCCCCTGCTYTGCATTCCCAGMAATTCAGTGGATTTACACCTCMTTCCTARGGTGTTTTGCACCAAAAATCCRTTATTTTCCATATGGAYCCCAGAAAACAGGTCCCAGGTCAGAGTTTCTGTGGGAATGATGCACCTCGGTCCACTCAGGAATTAAAACACCACAGCCAGASCATCATTGTGGGTCAAAAAATTCCCAAATTCCCCTTCCAACCTCAGTTTTGGTGCCTATTTTTTAATCCACCTTCACTGGTTTGGGACAGGGCTGTTCTGATAACGGGCAGAACTCCGATCCCAAATCCACAGGATGTTCTGGTTCCACAAGGATCATCCAACCATTAAAGCCTTGCTCCCTGCTTCCACGGAAATCACGGAATCCTGGAATGATGTGGGTTGGAAGGGACCTTCAGTCTCGCCTCATTCTTGCCCAGATCCACATTGAAAGGAATTTTTGCCGGCTCTGGAGGCGAATCAAAGCTCCCCCCAAGGTTTAAAGGTTGATGCCAGCCCAGAGGGCAGAGGTGACAGCTCTGTCACCCGCAGCAGTGKCGGCTTTGTGGAAACCCCCAGCCTGGAAGCTCCTGGTGCCAGCAAATGATGAAGAGGATGGGCTGAAAATCTGGGATTCGGAAGGCTCCCAAATCCTGCTCTTCCCTCATTCAAGCTGTGAGCAATGGTTTGGTCTCACTGAGCAAAATCCCGTTTCCAAAATGGGAATCTCGTCTTCCTTTATCCTTTAAATATCTCTTTTCCCTCTGTCCAGTGATTCCCACAATCCAGTGCCAATCACCCCCATCCCGGGACCTCTTTGGCACTGGGAACTCAGSTCCGTGTGGGACCAATCCAGATCTGGCTTAAGCTGCGTGATTTAAATGCTGCAGCGACTTCATTTCCCCGGGGCTGAGAGCTCTGGGATTGTCGGGAGGGGATGAATCGGGAACATCCTGCCGTGGGAATGCGGGATGTGTTTGGAAAAGGGATCAGAATTGGGAACATCCCACCATGGGAATGCGGGATGTGTTGTGGAAGAGATCGGAATCGGGAACATTCTGATGTGGGAATGCAGAATATGTTTGGAAAAGGGATCAGAACTGGGAATATCCCGCCATGGGAATGTGTGATGTGTTGTGGAAAAGGGATCGGGATAGGGAACATTCGCCATGAGAATGCAGGATGTGTTTGGAAAAGGGATCGGAATCAGGAACATCCCGTTGTGGGAAGGCGGGATGTGTTTGGAAAAGGGTTCGCTCTTCCAATCTGAGAGCTCCAAGAGTTTAACCCCAGAGAGCCTTTTCCCATTGTTATCCCTCGCTTTAGCCCCAGGATCCAATCAACTTTAACGATGGTGCTAAAACTTCTGTGAGGCTCAGAAAATGTCAGAAGAGAASAGGGGGGCCACTAAAGGTAAATTCAGGATCTCCAGAATCACTTGGAATATGGAAAAATACACTAAAGGAAAGATAATTTTGATCTTTTTTTTCCCCTGTAAACCTGGCTTTGATCAGCAAAGCCATTGTGACTCTTCACAAATAAGATTTGTATTAATGAGTTCATCAAAACCCCAGCCCTGCACTATATTTAAACCCCATATACATCCAGGCAGCTTTAATTAGACATTTAATCAATGGCTTTTAACGGAAGAGGATTGCGATTATGCTGCGTTAACAGACACCGGATCACATTTTTCCTGCCGCAACGAGAGGCTCTGAATGGATTTTAATTTTCGGGGGTGAAGATTTCTTCATAAAAATGGGTCAGACTGAGATCAGAAGTGGCAGCTCTGCAAAGAGCCGGGGTTGTGGGCCTAGCACGAGGAGAGGCTTTGCAGGAAGGAGGGCACTCGTTGGCCATTGATGTCACCAGGAGAGGCGTCACCCGCAGAGACGGCGATGAAAGAGACGAGGAACAGCCCGGGGAGGGGGCAGAGATGACAGAGAAAGGCAGAGCAGAAGGGACAGGAATAATGGGGTTGAACTCGGCCGGAGAGACAGGAGGGGGGAGCGGTGAAAGCTTAGAGGAGCTGGAATGCGTGGCAGGAAAAGAGGAGCCAAGCAAGGAGCTGGGGGTGTGGGAAAGAAAGGAAGAGCTCAGAAAACTCGGGAGAGACACGTGGAACTCGGTGCAAAAGTCTTTCTGGCCAGTAATGGGATACATTGGAACCAGGGCTTCTGTGAGCCAAAGAATCCCGGGATGGATTTGGTGGGAAGGGACATTAAAGCTCATCCCATTCCATGGGCAGGGACACCTTCCACTATGCTAGGCTCCTCCAAGTCCTGTCCAGCCTGGCCTTGGACACTGCCAGGGATCCAGGGGCAGCCACGGCTCTGTGGGAAAAACAAAAACTCTCCAACATCTTTCTGGTGTTGGAGAATTAAGGCGTTACTTTATTCCGGCCAGGATGTGTGATGGAAATAATTCCATCCACACATTGCCAGGGCTGTGCAGAGAAAATCATCCTATCCCACATGGTCCTTTAGTAGATTTTCCACATATTTCTACGTGCGAAACCCAGAGAAATTCCTTGGTTCAATGTCCATTGGTCCCAAATTACCCGATTCCTAATATTTGGTTTCCTATTGGTTATTGATCCCTTCAATGTTAATTAGGTCCTCATTCTTCGGTTCTCTTCTCGATCTTTCCCCGGACCAGGTGTCTCCAGCCATGCCAGGGGTGATGTTTGGAGCTGATGTTCCTCCATGTCCTTTAACAGTCGTTGGCRCCTCTGGATCTCCTGGCTGCTCCCAACCTGTGCAGGTGTTAAACTCACCAGGCCTTGCCCATTGAAACAGAATCTTTTGAAAAGAAACTTCAATTCCTTTTCCCCTGGGCAAAGACGAACAAACCCCTGACTAAAGTTAGTTTAAAAACTTCAGAAGTTGTATCATTTCAAACAAAAACATCCCAGAATGGTTTGGGTTGGAAGGGACCTTAAATCCCATCTCATTCCAGCCCTGCCATGGGCAGGGACACCTTCCACTATCCCAGGGTGCTCCAATCCCATCCAGCCTCGCCTTGGACAATTCCCGGGATGGGGCAGTGCTTGAAAGAGGCTTTCACAGGTATCAGCCTACCTGGACCAGATCCATCAACAACCAACCCCTTCATCTCCAGCAAAACTGGGATAGCCCAGGGCCATTTTCTAGGAGATTTGGAAGAAAAATTCTGTTTATTTATAACTCTTATTTTATGTGGGGGGGAGGGAAGTCAAAATGGATCCAGCATCCRTTATTATTTTTTAATTATATTTTATTTTTATTTTTGTTTTTATTTTTGTTTATAATTTTATTTTTGTTTTTGTTTTTGTTCATATTTTTATTTTTGTTTTTATTTTTATTTTTACTTTTATTTTTATTTTTATTTTATCTTTATTTTTATTTTTATTTTTTGTTATCTTTTATTGCCTGACACTTTGGACTCCAACAATTGCCGTTATCATTAGCACTGCAATTTATTTTACCGTGCACGATTTATTGTGCCTCGAAAAGATGAATATCTGAATTTATTTCTATAAATACAAATATAAATATACCATWAACCAGAGCAACCTCAGCAGCCAGAAATCAGCAGAGCTCTGCCTAAGCCAGGTCCAGATCCGGCAGCTGAGCCTTGACTCTTTACATGTAGAGCCTTAAAAAAATGATCAGCTGTGTAATTTCTGTGGGACAATTTCACCCCCTGTTTGACTTGGAATGGTTCCATCCATGGATGCAATCACCATTTGGGAATATTTAAGGAATCGTCTGGCAAAGGCAGCACCTGGAGGATCAGGTATAGGAGGAAGAAGTGAGGTTTTCTGTGGGATCCTTTTCCTGCCGGACAGATCTTCAGCTGCCAGGGAAATTTATGTCTGTGCCTCCACGAAATGAGCCGTGACGGTTCTGCAGAGGTCAGAGCCGGACACAGAAGGATTCCGATTTTTATTTTTTAATCAAAATAATAATATCAGGAGCTTTGATCGCTTGCATTAAGCACAACCATTAAGGCTGGCCCTGAAGATGGGTTGGGAGTTGGGTGCTCTCCTCCACAATTTCTGTCCGACAATTTCACCCCGTGTTTGACTTGGAGTGTTTCCATCCATGGATGCAACCACCACTTTGGAATATTTAGGAATCGTCTGGCAAAGGCAGCACCTGGAGGATCAGGTAGAGGAAGAAGTGAGGTTTTCTGTGGGATCCTTTTCCTGCCTGACAGATCTTCAGCTGCCAGGGAGATTTATGTCTGTGCCTCCATGAAATGAGCCGTGACGGTTCTGCAGAGGTCAGAGCCGGATACAGAAGGAACGGGGTGTTTACRTGYGTGCCTTGGGTTTAAAAAACCCTGGAAAGTGCCTAAAACGGGAATATTCATGTGCGAGAAGAGACTCTCTCACTGGAGAGTGAAATGAAYCTTTAGTTGTGTGCCAAACAGAATCATGGAATCTCCTGAGCTGGAGGGACCCACCAGGATCATGGAATCCAGTTCCTGTCCCTGCCCAGACACCCCAACAATCCCACCCTGGGCATCCCTGGTGTCCAAACATTCCTGGAGCTCTGGCAGCCTCGGGGCCGTGCCCATTCCCTGGGGAGCCTGGGCAGTGCCCAGCACCCTCTGGGGGARGAGCCTTTCCCTGAAATCCACCTAAACCTCCGTGACACACCTTGCCACTGTGCATTCACTTCCCAYTGCCAGAATTCCATATGATCCGCGTGTCTGAGAGCACGATCCTGCCTGGRAGCACTGCCAGAGTCACACCTGTCCTCTCCTTCCACAGAACTCCAAACCTTAAACAAGAACAGACTGAAAATGTCCCTGTCCATGGCAGAGCATTTGGAACTGGATTATCTTTGAGGTCCCTTCCAGCCCAGGCCATTCCATGATTCTCTGGAATGTGCAAAAATCCCTCAACCACGATTAATGCAAAACCATTTTTTGAGGTGTTGCTGGAATTCTGATTTTTTTTTTTTTTAATGATAATAATAATAATAATAATAGTAACAATAATAATAATAATAATAATAGTAACAATAATAATAATAATATCGGGAGCTTTGATCACTTGCATTAAGCACAACCAAGCACTCGCCCTGAAGATGGGTTGGGAGTTGGGTGCTCTCCTCTTATGGTTCCCACGTCGTATTCCAAAGGCTTGAGGGACATTCCTTGAGGCACAGGGACCTCAGTGGTCTGCGCTGCCTGGAGCAAACGGGAGCAGCTTTGGATCGATGACCACATCCCTGATTACATTTTCCTTCAAAATACCTTGGAAATGGGTGTGAGAACCTCATCAGGTTGTCCCAGCCTGCAGATGTTCCCCAATACAACAAAAGGGTGACCAGGCATCGGCACGGGTGCCCGGGACAGTGCTGGAGTCCCCATTCCTGGAGGGACTTAAATCCATGTGGATGTGGCACTTGGGGACATGGGGCAGTGGTGGGGGATGKTTGAACTCGATGATCTTAAAGGCCTTTCCCAACCTAAAAAAGCAAAATTTTGGGATGCAACGGCTGGTTCTGCTGGAGCAGAATTCCATGGCCAGATTYCCACCAAATTCAGGGGTAGCAGGGACAGGTCTGGGCTTCGCACCACCCTCAAAATGTGGATTCACATCTCCTGGCACCGGGTTTGGGCACACCAGGAAATCCCAAAAATTCCCCGTGAGCCTCCACCAGCCACTGCGGGCAGGGAAGAACACATTTGTGGTGTTTAAACTGTGGGACAGCGTGGGGGGTCAGAAACGGGAGCACCGGGAGCATCCATGCGGATGGAATGGRCAGTTACCTGGAGAGGGAGCTGCTTTATGGTGGCTGAAAGACAGCAGAACAAAGCTTTAAGACAGCTTTAAAATGTTTAATTACTGCAGATCCTCGTTGGAGGCAGTGAAGAGTTCCATTTTCGAGTCCATCTGCCCACATTTCCATTAATAAAGTAATTCGAGAGTCGTTTGAGGGAGAAAACGCCAGCGCAGAGCCAAAACTGAACCCAAAGCACGGCTCRGCCGTGACCCAATAATTAATATCTTTCCTCCCACTTCCCCTTAAATAAACTSCAGCTAAAAATCAACGTGGATCTGGCTCAGACGAGGAAGATAAAGGTATGTGCTGCTAAAAACAGCTGGAAAAAYGCCACTTTCAGGTGCCCAATAAATGGAAATCAGGTATTTTTCCCTAAAAGCTCAGGACCCAGGAACACCTCCTCGTTTTCTGGAGCTGGAGGCTGTTTTCAGTCATAGAAATTAAAAATAAATGAAAAAAATTGAGTCTGGAAGGTTTTATATTCCTGAATTCCCTGTCACCACTGCAAGGGAGACAAGGCACCAGCAGGGGATATCTGAGGGGCCGAAGGGCCCTGTGAAGAGATCCCGAGGGAGAAAACGGATTTGTTTTTCCTCCTGAGATCAGAGGGACAACTCTGGGCATCCCAGAAACCGGGAAAGCCTCCAGTGGAGGGCATCAAACGTGGCGGGATGCCGGGAGTCACCACCTCGAGGGACAAGCTGAGGAAAAGCACGTTAAAAAATGGGCGTTGCAAGGGTTGTGCAGGACTTGGACAASGGCCACGAGCCAGCCCAGGTGGCCAAGGAGGTTGTCACCATCCTGGGTGGGACCAGCACTGGCGTGACCAGTGGGACCAGGATATATTCATGACTCCTAAATAATAGAATCCGAACTACACAGCTGGGATTTGAGGAAAAACAATAATTTTCACCTCATTCCTCAATCCTGGCACATTTTTGAGTTTCCCAGCTCCGTGTATCCAACTTTTCCCTGGTAAACAGAGTTTTCCRCGGTAGAAAATATTTCATTTTCACCACTTCTCTTCTAAGAAAGTTTCTTTTTYTCCCTGCCAGGGAGTGAAGCTCTGTTTTGATGCTCCCAAAAATTGAAAGGCGCTTTCATCGCCCYGGTGAGGTTTTTCTCCCAGGTTTTCACCGGGAAGTTGGATAAAAAGGGTTTGGAGCTGGCTGAGGAAAACAAACTGCCAGGTCCTTTCTGGAGAAATAAAAGAGTCTGAGCAACGTGGAGCTGCTGCTTCCACTCTGGTTTGGCTTGAAAAGGAAATGTGAAAGCTCTTTGTACACTGGGAAAAATCCCGGCTGTTTCGTGTTTTCGGGAATATCAAATTGTTTGGATTAAAGGGAGGAAAAAACACCCATTTAAAGACTGGAATTGTTATATTAGAAGAGAATCCTGCAGGAGTTTTGGGTTCTGGGGTGCTTTTATTGCTCCAAGGAAAGCGGGATTTGATCCAGGTAAACGGATACTCCGTGGGATGTGATCCGTGGGAACACCGTAGAATTCTGGGAAATTCATTCCCAGAAATCAAATAATGATCAGAGTTATGAATTTAGTGAAGAGTGCAAAGAAACAGAGCGCTTCTGTCTGGGAAAAACCCCAAATCCTCTGGATTTAGGGAACAGCCAATTCCTAAATTATTCCAGTTCAAAGCATGGGAGATAATGCTGGAATTGGCATCCTCTCCCAAAGGAAAGGGAAAGGGAAAGGGAAAGGGAAAGGGAAAGGGAAAGGGAAAGAGAAAGGGAAAGGGAAAGGGAAAGGGAAAGGGGAAAGGGGGAAAGGGGGAAAAGGGGAAAAGGGGAAAGGGAAAGGGAAAGGGAAAGGGAAAGGGGAAAGGAGAAAGGGAAAGGGGAAAGGAGGAAAGGGGAAAAAGGAAAAGAAAATCAGAGAAGAGACATGAGAGAGAAAGGAGGGAGGGGGAGAGAAAGAAACAAAAGAAGAGGAACAAAAGGAGAGGAAAATCCTTCCAAAAATTTACATCTTCCTCTTAAACTTGTTCACTTTTCATCCCAACTCCTCTTGCCAGTCCAGTGTAAAGTTTGGGAGACTGGGAATAAAGAGGGAAAGAAAGGATTGGGATTAATGCCGGGTTSTGGGCGTTTCTTCCTCGGCCAATCAAAGAATTTCAACTTCGTTTTTAAAACTCCRAGCCTTTGAAAGGAGAGGGGTTGATTGGGTCAAACACACTTGAAAGGTTCCATGGATTTAACTGCCAGGAGTTCCTGGGATGGATTGAAATTTCCAGGCAATTTTCCGAAAAGTCTGAGCTTTTAAATTCACTGTGAGGAGAAATATCCGTGTTCTGCTCTGCTCCAGCCTCAAGGGAATGTGTTTGACRAAATTTGGATGAGAGCAACAAAAAATGTGGGAAGAGTTGGAGCACCTTTAGTGTTTGCTTCCCTTTTATCCCATTTTCCCACAGCCTTTTCCTCAGGTTTTTCCAACTCCTGGTTCCACAGGAATATTCCTTACCATGARTCCCTCGAAAGTCTAGCTTGGAACAGCAGGAATTCTCTTCTCTCCTGCTGTGGCTGCAGCTCAGAACTGGAGCAGAGCATGAGCCCATCTGTATCCTGCAGAAAAGCAGGAATAGCCAGAGATTTATGGGAAAACCGAGAAAACGGCAAAATTTTAGCCAATTTTAAAAGTTTGGCAAATTAAAGTGGGTTTGGGCAAGAAGATGAGAAGTCGGAATGGAAAATAAACCCAAGAAGACTCCGTGCTCCTGGCACTGCTGTCACTGAGTCCAATGACAAAAATTCCCAGATTCCAATGGAAATGTCCCTGTTCCATCTCAAGGAGGATGGAAATGCTCAGGAAAGGAATTAAATCCGTTCCGGGCCTTGCAGGAAGCTCAAAGACAATTGCGGCGACATTAAAACCATTCCAAATCATCTCAAGCTGTCCCACAAACGAGCTCCTGCTGCCTCAGCTCGCCGAGATTTCCAAAGCGGAATAATTTAAGGCCGGAGACGCTGCCCACACTCCTTAAAAACTGCTTTGGATTAACTCAGGACTCGGAGGGAATATTATTTATCATCCTCTGGGGATGGAGCGAGGGAATCGCTGATGTCATCAAATCCTTTCTCTTTCCCTGCCGACTGGGGGGCTCTCAATGCAYGGCTCCGCTCAAATGGAATTTAACCCAGGACACGATTTTGAGTTTATTTGATTCATTTCTTGCCAGATTCCATTTGCTGACTCCTGCTCTTTCCGTATTTTCTTTTTCCCTGCAGATGAATCCTATTAAGGAGGCAACGATGGAAGCGGAATTTGGAGAGAGTGATCCTTAAAATAGTTGATGTAGGGAAGGCAACCCTGAATATGGGAGTCAAGAGCCTGCTCAATTTAACAATTCTGTGTTAAGTCTGGCTTAAATCCCAACTATTCCCAGGCCAGGGAAGTTTGGAAGGTTCCAAAATGGGAATTTTCATAACAACATGGGGGGGAGAGGTCCCTCAGGTGATTAAGTCTCCCCAGACTTTAAAATCTCAAACTCCAGGATTATAAGTTTATTGAGTTGTCCCAGAGAGTAAATTCCAGCACRGAGCATCTGCTTGGCAGAGCATCCAGGAGGATGCTGAGTTCCRGCAGTGCTGGATCAATCCCTRAATTTCYGTGTGCAGATTTATTCCTGAGGTTTATCTGGGAGCTGGGATTTTCCATCAAGGATCAGCAGCGGACAGGAATTGTCGAGAATTCCTTTTGTGCTGTGCCTGGATTGGATTGATTTTCCTCACTTGCAACATTTCGGGAAAAATCTCCTTTTGCAGTCAAACCAGCAGCTCCCTGGATTTCTCTGGTAAATCCGACAGCTGGGGGAGGAGTCATCCTGAAAACTCCCTGTTTGAGCAGCCCAGATTAAAAAAACTGGGATGAAGGTCCAGGTTATAGGTGCAGGAATAACAAAGGGATTCTCCTTTCCTCCAGACTGGAATGGGATTTAACCCTTTAACCCTTGTGTTTATCAAACCCTGCCCCAAATACATTTGGGGTTCTTCAGCATAATCTGGAATGTTCTGGGTTTGAGCAGAGGAGGCCACAAAGATGATTCCAGGCATGGAAAACCTCTGGGAGAGCTGGGAATGTTCAGCTGGAGAAGGGAAGGATCCAGGGAGAGCTCAGAGCCCCTTCCAGGGCCTCAAGTGGCTCCAGGAGAGCTGGAGAGGGACTGGGACAAGGGCTGGAGGGACAGGACACAGGGAATGGCTTTAAGCTGGAAAAGGGTGGATTTGGGTTGGCTATTGGGAAGGAATTCCTGTCTGGGAGGGTGAGGAGGACCTGGAATAGGATTCCCAGAGAAGCTGTGGCTGCCCCTGGATCCCTGGAAGTGTCCAAGGCCAGGTTGGACACTGGGGCTTGGAGCAGCCTGGGATAGTGGGAGGTGTCCCTGCCCATGGAAGGGTCTGGAATGGGATGGGATTTAAGATCCCTTCCAACCCAAACCAGTCTGGAATTCTTTCCTGACTAAAGCCAGAGCTCCCAGGGCCATTAAAGCAAGTTTGACTCTTTATTCAGGAGACTGGGAATAAAGAGGGAAAAAAAGGACGAGGATTAACATTGTGTTCAAATAAGCAACCCCTGGGAGAGACCAACCCCAAACCATTCCCTGGATGAGGATTTAAAACTCCAAACTCAATAAATCCCTAATAAATGATCAAAATTCTGCACTTTTGGGGTTTTTTTTGTGGTCATTTTCCTTGCAAATGCTTTACCCAGGTCCAGTTTGGAATTAAAGCCGTCAGCAGCTCCCAGGGGAATTTGTGTTTCTTTGGGTTTGCACTGGGAATCATCCACACGTGGAGGAAACTTCAGTATCCTGCTTCTTATCCACATCCCCTGGGAATAAGGAGCAAGAAACGCCAACAATTTTGGGATGAGATTCAGGCAAATCCCTGAAAGTGGCAGCGATTTGTTGGGCTGTCAAAAGACAAAGATGTCGAGCTGATCAAAGCTCCTCTGGGAAGCTCCTGAATAGCTGCTATTCCCAGCAATCGGAAAAATCCTGGAAAGGGATTTGGAATATGGCAAAAAGGCCCCTAAAAAAAACCCTAAAAAATTAAATAATCAAAGAAAAATCCTGAAAGTGCTCCTTTTTTTTTTGTACAGAAACAGCAGAGTTAAAAAAAGGGAAGATAAAAATAAGCTTCCACCGATGCAGAGTGACTTTATCCCAAATTATTTGGGCAGAGGAATATTCTTAATTAGCTGTGCCAGAAGTGGGGAGAAAATAATTCTGTTGCCTCCTTCTTTTCTGGAAGTCTCTGATTGGGGCCATGTTTTAGGAATTTTCTCCTGGATGTGGATTTTTGGGCTGGTTTTCCAGAGGATGGAGTTGAAGTGGTAATTAAAGAGAAATTAATGAGTGTATCACCAGCTCAGGGGTTTTTGAACCACTTGGAATTCCCTTAAAACCCAGGGAAACAATTTCTGTGGAAAAAATTTCCAGGAAAACCAAATTGGTTTTTAAAGAAGTTTCTGCTTTTTTTTTTTTTTTTATGTTGGAAAAGAGAAGATTTAGGGAGCGTTTTGTATAAAACCGTTGGCATCAGGAATCTGTCCAATAATGTTGGGATGTCCCATAATCCATCATCTCCCAGTTTATCCAGTGGTCTGATGTCGTTCCTTATAATCATTTTAAAGGGTCAATGAGAGAATTCTGGAACGATTTGGGTGGGAAGGGACCTTTAATCCCATCCCATTCCTCCCCTTCCATGGGCAGGGACACTTCCCACTATCCCAGGTTGCTCCAAGCCCTGTCCARCCTGGCCTYGGACACTTCCAGGGATCCAGGAGCTTCTCTGCTCCCAGGGAACACGGACGGAAAGAGAAGAAAGAGCCTGAAGTGGCACTAGGGAAGGTTTAATTTGGATCTTGGGAAAATTTTTTCATGGAACGGGTTGTCAAGCATCGGAACAGGCTGCCCAAGGAAGTAGGGGAGTCCCAATCCATGGAAGTGCATAGAAAAATGTGGATTTGGCAGCTGAGGCTGGGATTTGGTGGAGAACGTGGTGGTGGTTGATGGTTGGACTTGATGATCTTGGATGTCCTTTCCGACCTTAACAATTCCATGATTCCATGATTTTAGAGAGGCATTTAACCACACTCTTTAATTTCTCCTCACCTTTTCAAAAGATCCTTTCACACTCCAGAAATTCCTTACTGAGTGAATCCCATTTCCGAAAGTCTAAAATTCCGTAGGATTGGGGTGAATGGAATGAATTGGAAGAAGCTCATGGAAGATATTTATGTTAAACACAGAATTCCATAGGAATTGTGGGTCCTGCCTGAGGAATTGCTCAGCTGAGGGCACTTGGAAACAGGAATTCCCAGATCCAGCTGTCACATTCCCCGCTTTCCTTGTGTTCAAAGAGCTGGGATTTCGTGTTCCAGCACAATCTGTCCCTCCCAAGGTGTTTTAACAATCCCCAGCTGCAGTTCCTTCAACATTTCCAATTTTTTTCCCCTCTTCCAGCACTTGTCCATCCTCCTTCATTCTCGTTTCATTTTCCATGCCGTCCTCTTCTGTCAGCCAAGGGAACTCTCTTCAGTCCAGACCATCTGGATGTTTTTCTCTGGATGGAAATATTGGTTCTGGGCTCACTTTTCCATTCTCCCGTTGTTTCCATGGTTTATTTACGGATGCCAACGGACACAGTCGGATCCCACACAAATTTCTTCCTTTTTGCGGGAATTCTGACACAAAATAGGGAATTTATCACCTTGGACTGTGTGAGGGTGCTGGGCATTGCCCAGGCTCCCCAGGGAATGGGCACATTCCCGAGGCTGCCAGAGCTCCAGGAGCGTTTGGACAACACTCTCAGGCAGGGATAGGTGGGATATTGGGAAGGAATTCCTGGCTGGGAGGGTGGGGAGCCCCTGGAAGAGAATTCCCAGAGCAGCTGTGGCTGCCCCTGGACCCCTGGAAGTCTCCAAGGCCAGGCTGGAGCAGCCTGGGATGGTGGGAGGTATTCCTGCCCATGGAATGAGCTTTAAGGTCCCTCTCAACCCCAATTATTCCATATTTCCATGAATGTTTGATTTTTCCATCCATCCCAGGTTTATAATTCCAACCGCACTTGGATCAAATCTTTCATTTGGAATTTGCCCTGTACGGAAATCAACGCTGGCCTCGCTGCTTGCTTTGAACACAGCAACAAAACCCAAAGGGAATTAGGGATTTAATGATGATTAATTAAAAAGTAGCTCATTAAAGGCAGACATTGAGAAAGGCTGGTCTGGGAAAGGAGCAGAGCGTGAGTCAGGCAGCAGCTCCATGGAATTGAGCACTTCCAGGTTTTCCTCTTGGAAACAGCCTGAACCTCCCCTGGGTCACTTCTCCTTGATTTTCGGGGAGCAGCTGTGATTTTCGACTGCCTCGTTCCAGGTGTGTGGCCGGGCTGTGCCATCGGAGCCGGAGGAAGGTTGGAAAACCTTTAATGGAGAGGAAGGAGAGGCCAGCACGGAGCCCAGGGAAGCAGAGGTTGTTTGAACAGGAACAGCAGAAGTTATCCCAGAGGGAATCTGGACACTTCACTCTGTGTGGTTTGGGGTTTTTGCTTCAGGAACACCGGGGCAAAAGCAATTCCTCAGCTCCGATTTGTATCCAAATGCGGAATATTTGGATTTTTGCTCCCAAAGACAAGGAAAGGGCTGCCTGTGRACCAAAGCTGAGCTGGAGATGAAGTTCCAAAGTCTTCAGGGACAAAAAGCTGCCTTGAGAAATGTCCCCAACCTTGCCCAGCTCATTTAGCACGGCTCCTGCTCTCACTGAAGGCCGCTGACATTGAGAGATCAGGACAGCAAAGCGCAGAGCCCCGGAATCAGCAGAATTCCAAGGATAAGCTGGAAGGTGAGYGATCCAAATCGCTCCGATGTGCTGAGTTAGGTGGCTGAGAGCAGGAAAACGAAGGAGCAGCTCCACAAAAGGAACTGCAGGGAACAGAAAAACTGTCGGGAAGCTGGTGCTCAGCTGGAGGCAGAGCTYGGAAAAGCACCCAAAAATGCTCTGGGAACGGCTCCTTCCTGAGGATTTCCGGTGCTGAAGGAGTGGGATGTGCCACGAATGGACTAAGAGTTTGTTCCTGGAATGAAGGGCAACACTGGAAAATAAGGAATGTCTTAATCAGAAGAAAGGCATTTGGTGACAAGTCTTATTGGACCACCCAGAATCCCCCTGGAATCCACCCGGAATCCACCTGGAATCCACCTGGAATCCGCCTGAAATCCACCCAGCACAAATCCATGGCCCTGCAAAGTGCTCGAAGTAAAAAAAGGAAAAGAATCTTCGGAAAATCCAGTTCGACCAGGAAAARTTCCTCTTTATTCCAGTTTTCCTGGAAGTAATGCAGCAGGAAAGCCAGAAATGCAAAGCAGGTGGTTCTGGTTTCTACGGGGTGGGATTTGGGTGGCTTAAAAACGGAATATTTCATCCCTCCGCTGGGATGATTCCCTCCCTTCTAACCCACCTGACTGACAAGGAAAGAGGAAAGGACTTTTCTTTCCTGCTCTCTCTCTCTCTCTCTCTCTCTCCACAAAAGATCCTTTGACAGGGTTCAATCTGTCTTTGCACTAATTATCTGCTCAAGTGAAGTGACAGCTCGGAGCTGGTGGCACAGGAGTGTCCTGATGGGGACAGATGTTCACTTCCACAAAAAGGGGGGAAAAAAACGGGAAAAAAAAGCTGGAGGCATCAGGAATTCACACRGCATTTAATACGATCTGAGATCCTTCTAATGGAAAGTGCCCACGGCACAGGGTGGAACAAGGTGCTCTTTATGAGCCCTTCCAAAACATTCTGGGATTTTAGGACCTCTTAAAATCTCAGGAAGCTGAGCCAGAAATCCCATGATTTTGTAGGATATTTTGACCAGCTAAGAGGAAAAGACGAACCAGAGGCTGAGTGGGGGGACACAGCTGGGTATGTGACACTCGTGCTTTGGTGGGTGCTGAGGGGACAGGCCACCACAAAGGGGTGGCTGGCATGGGACAGCATCCAAGGAAAAGGGAGGATTTTGCAGGAATGACTGCAAAAAATGCTGTCAATAAAGGATCTGGACTCRTGTTGGAGCTTTTGAGGCACAAACCGGGGAGGAATCAACAGCTGAGACAACTTAAAAATTGCCATTTCCCCCCGAAAAGTGTYCTCGTGTCAGCTGGGCTGCTGTGACACCAATTTGTCACCTGCAGGGAATCCTTTGGAGAATACGGAACATTTCCTAGCCTGGATTAATCATGGGAAAGGCTGTGCAGATTTMCCAGGGCTTGGTTTCCACCCAGACTGTCAGACTGGAATCTCCGTGTGTGGGTTGCATCGATTCTATCCCGCTTTCCCTTTATTTTGAGCACCGTAAAAATGGAATAATTTGGCTGGAGCAAGGCCAGGAGCATTGTGGAGTTAATGAATTTCTGAGCAGGTTCTTTTAGTGAGGCTTTGTGCTTCGAAAAAGCCACTGAGCACAAAATTAACTGGGCAGGGTTACAAAACAGCCACGGCAGACACTGCAGGAGTCAAGGAGAGGTTGTGTGGGGAAAAGCTCTTGGCTTTTATCTCCCTGCGTGTCATAATCAYAGATGATGCTTTATCCTGGGAATTAAAGGAGTGATTCCAAGCCAATTTAGGATGAGAAGGGAAAAAACTGRGGTTGCAGGACTGGAGCTGGTGGGAAATGCGAATTATTGCTCCAGCACGGCCCCAGGGCTGTTGTGGGCCGGGGTTTGTTCACTCCACACGGAGGAGTGTGAGGGGAGCAAGGGCACTTGTGGTATTAAAATCATGGAATTGTAAAGGCTGGAAAAGGCCTGCAAGATCATCAATCCAGCTGTGAATCCAACCYCATCTTGTTCACCACTAAACCAYGTCCCCAGGCGCCGCATCCGTGCGGTTTTTTTGGGATGGGAACTCCACCCCTGCCCTGGGCAGCCTGTTCCAATGCTTGACAACACTTTCTGTGGAGGAAATTTCCGTAGTATCCAACCTAAACCTCCCCTGGCACAACCTGAGGCTGTTTCCTCTCATTCCTTCTTTTCAGCTGGGAGAAGAGCCCAGCCTTCASCTTTGCTCCCTTTCCATGTGGGAATAGCGGGTGCTTCATCCCGGGATTTGCTCTGTATCACCCCTTCCACCTCTGCCTGTATTTTCCACTGGCTCTGGAGCAGGGTTTGGATATTCCCCCAGTTCCTCCTGGTGCTGAGATGGTTCGTTCACTGCCTTTGCGTGTTTGGAACAAAACTGCCAGAGGATGGGGAATTTCTGGGAACAAAAACCGCTCCAGTGGGAATATCCCAATTAATGAAGGTTGGACAGAGCAGCTGTGGCTGCCCCTGGATCCCTGCAAGTGTCCAAGGCCAGCCTGGACAGGGCTTGGAGCAGCCTGGGACAGTGGAAGGTGTCCCTGCCCATGGCAGGGGGTGGGACGAGATGGTTTTTAATGTCCCTTCCAACCCAAATCATCCCAGGATTTCATGGAATTGTTCTGTACCTCTGGGCCTTTACCAGAGGCCTGGAGCACAGCCTAGAGKTTGSTAGGSRGGAATAATTCCTTTCYATCCTCCCCTGGAGTGTTTTCCAGCAGTACAAAGGCTCTGCTGGGTTGTTTTATGGAATATTGACCTTCATGCTGTGAGCAAACACCCTCTGGAGCAGCCCCCGGCCACTGGACAGCGCATCCTGTGGGATGTGGAAGGGCTGCTCTCTCCCATAAAAAAAGTTCTTCCTTCCCAGTAGATTCCACCTTTTAGAAATCCCCCCAAAAACAACCCTAAATCGAAGGCAAATTTGGGCCAAAATGTTGCCCAGACTCAGTTTCCTTAAAAAAAAAAAAAAGAGAATTTGTATAATTTGTTGAATACTGTACTTTTCCGTAAAATTTGCATAAGCATAGAATGTGCCCTCAGGCTCCTTCCCGAGGATTCTGGGCATCCTCTTCCCACATCTATTGACAGTGTTTGAACTCTGGAGCAAATCTGAATTTTTCTCTGTCAATCCCAATGTTTCCATTGCTGCCCAGGCTGGAAGGAGCTCAGGGTTCTCATCACACTTTTCAATTAATTTCTCTTCCCCTCATCAAGGYTGTTGTTCGATTAATTCCTTCTCTCAGCTTTTCTTCCAGGAAAAATAAAATCAAGAAAACAGCCACGAGAGGAAATAGTTTAATTCCTCGGAAAAAAAGTAGTTGGGAAAGGGAGAGTTAAATCCAGGCAGTTTAATTCCAACCCTGCTGAAGGCTTGATGATTTTCATGGAAGTTGGATGATTTTATGACTTAAGAAACGCTCTAAATATGAATTTTGGTGTCTGTTTAAGAGGGTGGGTGGTCTAAAGGAAACCATTTGTGGATTAAGAGCTTCCTTCCTTCACATGGAGTCCTGGAATTTCAGAGGAAGGTCCACGTCTCCTGCTGCTCCCGGGGATCCAAAAGGATACAAGGACCACATTGTTAATTATGAAAGGAAAATTATTTTGCTGTGGCTGGTGTTGTCCAATCTCCCATTCTCCAGTTCCAAAGTCCTTGGAATCCCACTCTGGAATCAAGGATGGTTTCAGTGATCCCCCTGAAATTGTGTCACGGGATGCAGTGACCTTAAAACAAATTTGTGTCCACCCCGCTATGAACAAAATGTGAATTTTTATCTTCTGGAGTGACACGAGAGCAGCAATAAATTGCTCTTCTTCCCTTTTTTCCCGTTGGGGGGTGGCTGAAGATTGGTGTTGCTCATTTAGGGAAATGTTCTCCTGATGGGGAAAGGAATTATTTGATGGACACCAACAGTTTGTGTCGAGTTTTTCAGGGAGCAAAATACAGACGCGTGGATGAAATAAGCAGCCAGTTAATTTCCCCTTCACAGTTGTTTCATGGAAATGAAGAACTGGAATTCTTCGGGAGCCATCAAAGCCGGGAAATAAATGCACAATTAGCTGCAGGAAAGTGCTGAAAGCCATTAGCGCTCATTTGAGAATAATAATGCACTTCAAGCCTATTTGTTGAAATATAAATATAATTATGGGGAAAGAAATTAATGCACAGTGGGAAGTTTCTTGAAGATGGCATCGCGTTTTCTGCGGCACGAGATGAAATGAGTGAAACTGTGGGGTTTTTGGGGAGGCAAACAACGGGGATGTTGTAGGAAAGCGGAGATAAAATTGAAACAAGAAATGTTGGAACGTCCCCAGCTACGGGGATCAAAGGAGAGAAAGATTTGCCGAAGGGGTCTGAGGGATGAAAGGCTTGTCCTGGCCTCCAGGGATGTTCCCAGTGGGAAGGAGCTTTGGGACACAGCTGAAAGTGGAGGTGCTGCTGGCAAAGGAGAAATTCAGACAGCTGGAAGTTTGGCCGAGGAGATCCGACAGATTCCTGCTGCAAATAATTCAATCTGATCACCAGTGCAGTGGGCAGAGGCTTCTCTTCATTCAAAAATCATCATTTTTGAGCTTTTCTCTGCCATCCTCYCTGATCCCATCAGGAAACGTCCCTGGAGATGCTGGCACAGASCTGAAGACTGGAAAACCTCCCCCAGCAAATGCGGCTGCAGGCGGTGGATTAGGGGTGACCATGCCAAGAATGCTGGGATCCACCAGGAGGGGTGGCCTTGGAGGAGACGATCCAGGATGAAAACACAGGGCAAGGCTTGACTGGGCATGGAAACTCAGCCTACAACCACGGGATCATGGGATCACGGGATCAGAGAAAACCAGGATTGGAGAACCTCAGGATCACAGAAACACAGAATTGCAGAATTGTGGAATTACAGAAACACGGACCCAGAGGACCATGGGATCACAAAAACAGAGAATCACAGGATCAAAGAATCACAGGATCACGGAATCAGACAATCACTGAGACATGGAATGGTTTGGGTGAGAAAGGGACATTAAATCCCGTCCCATTCCACCCCCTGCCATGGGCAGGGACACCTTCCACTATCCCAGGGTGCTCCAAGCCCTGTCCAGCCTGGCCTTGGACACTTCTTATGAGGGTGAGACCCTGGCACAGGGTGCCCAGAGAAGCTTGGGCTGCCCCTGGATCCCAAGCGCCCAAGGCCAGGTTGGATGGAGCTTGGAGCACCCTGGGATAGTGGAAGGTGTCCCTGCCCATGGCAGGGGATAGAGTGGGATGGGATTTAATGTCCCTTCTCACCCAAATTCTATGAATTGTCACATCACAGAAAAATTGGGAAAAGCCTGGAATCTGTCGACACAACCGATTGAGCTTCAGTTTGGGAGCTCATGACCTTCAGGAAGAACCAGAGTGTTCCTCATCTCTGAGCATGCAATTGGTGGTGTTGGAATCAGCTGGGATTCTTCTGTACTTCCATTTATCCATGAGTTGCTGCCCTTGGGAGCTGGCCCAGCTCTGGYCGACACTTTGCCAAGTTCCTTGGATATCCCGAGGGAAAAGGGAAGGAAGGAAAGGTTAAGCAGTCAAATCACTGGGTCTCTTTCCTTCCTTCCTAATGCCAGCAGAAATCCCACAACATTTCCCCACATCAGCTTTTCCAAGTGCTYCATCCTTCAGGATTGACTTTCAAGAGGAGATCACAGAGCAGGGCTGGTCCAGTAATGTTGCAATAATTTAAATCTGAATTGCTAACGTGAAACAGAGGCGGCAGAAACTGCTCGTGACAATGACATAAACGGGACATTTCTCTGCAATTTTTATAATGACATCCCCCAGTCACTTAAAATAGGAATGGAAAACAATTTGGAAGAGGGTAATGTATTAATCTGTCCTTGGACACGGGCTGAATTCCATCAGGGATGTGTAAAACAGGGATTTATCCCACCTAGGCGCAGCTGYGTGGAGGGGATGGACTGAAGAGTGGCAGTGTGGCCGTGCCTCTGCAGATGCTGGGACTCCCTCACAGGGGCATGGACACTTCCAGGAATCCAAGAATCCCACACTCCAATCTGAAGATGTCAGGATCCAAACAGCTCAAGTTGGACAAGAGGAATCCCATGCCCAAGCTGGAACTTCGGGGCCTGCCCACCACTAACATTATCCTACCTGGAATGAATATTTGCAATCCATCACCTTCAGAAAACCTGTTTTTCTGAGCTTTTTAGATGTTGTGGACACAAAAAAATTCACAGAATCGTGGAATGGTTTGGGWTGGAAGGATCTTAAAGCTCATCCCATTCCATGGGCAGGGACACCTTCCACTATCCCAGGCTGCTCCAAGCCTCGTCCAACCTGGCCTGGGACACTTCCAGGGATCCAGGGGCAGCCACAGCTTCTCTGGGCATGAAATAAAAATATAGAAGGCACCTTGAACATCTTCTTGCTTCTGTCCTGAGGCCATTTTTGGCCACCAAAGCCGCTGCTCCTCTGCTGACTTCCTCAGCAGACAACCTTTGCCTGGTTTATTTAAATCCCCAGGCTGTGAGGAGTCAAGGAAAACGGGAAACAGCTCCCACGTGGCTTCCTCGGGACACATTTGCAGCTGCTGGAAAAGCTGCTGGGAGCAGTGAGCTGGTCCTGCCCCGGGCAAAGCTTCTYCTGGAGAAGCAGCTGCAGAAAGAAGTTGACAAGGTGCAGCTCATCTCTATTCTGGTGACATTTCCAGGACACCGAAGCGACTTTTCGCCCCCCAAGGCAAAGTGGCTTCTGACACGAGGCTTTGCTTCATCAGCCTGCCAAGCTGGGAGCCAAATTTATCTGGAATCCTTTTAGTTCCACTTTGTACCTCACCCTGAAGTCCTCACGTTCTACGTGGAGAGGGTTTGGATGCCCCCGGGCAATTTGTTAACGCTCYGTTAATGCCAATTACATCAGACCTCAAGCAGGGAGGAGAAGGCGAGTTGCTCCTGCCTGGAAATGTGGGAAAGCACATTCCCACCGCATCCATGGAAAGCGATGAGCTCCTGGTTGCTGGAGGGCAATAACTGATGGACGCAGGGAAAGCAGGTTGGGGTTTAATTGCTCAGCCTGACACCAGCGGGTGACAGAAAAGGCTCGCGTGCACACCCACGGGAAACGGGGTGGGATGGTGGGATGACACCACAGCTYCGTCTCTTCCCACCAACCGACCTTGAGAGCCGTGCTGGAATGAGTGATGCTAATGAAGATGTGAGGGGAGTGCTCCAGCTCCCAGGAAATCCTCTGGAAATGGAGAAAGCTCCCATARAGAGCCAAATCCAGCCAAGCGAGCTGCGAGCATGAGGAGTTTTTTCTGACTGAGTTCATCAGGCTCTGATCAAAACCATCCAGAGGCACAACCCTGCGAAGGACCAGAGCAGCCKCAGGGAGTGGGTCCATCAGGCTGTTGGGATTTCTTCCCTAAAATACCTGGCTGTCCTCAGAGCCTGGGAGCTGCTCCAGTCCGAGGGGTTTTTAATTGGAGAGGAAATTGTGATATCATTCCACAGGTACACGGTGAATCCGCTGGGATTGAGAGACCCTCCAACAGCTGAAGGGTGGCTCAGGGGCTGCCCTCACCTCCCACTTGGCCCTTTAACCCCCAGTTCTGCGTGGAAAAGACAGGAAACATAAATCWGACACAACTTGAAACAAGCAAACAGGATCACAGGCCTGGGGTCTGCCTCTGGTCACGTTCCCGAAGCCGGCAGAGTGACGGGAYTGGTGCTAACGAGCTAATTGGGAAAATTTCCCTTGGCTGTGCCATCAAAAGCGTGGTGTGCTCTATCGGCTGCTCCTTGAGAGCCGATTAGGAAAAATTGGAACCTGCTGGACTCTTCCTGGCTTTTTGGAAGCCCACRAGAGTCAGGGATTTGGGATCAGTGCAGTTCCTGCCTCTCGGGCTGATGTTTCTGACGTTTCTTCCCATGCATTGCTGCCTTGTTGGAATTCTTCTTTTTTCATTCCCTCCTGGATGAATCATCTTTTCCATATGGCTTGTGAGGAGAAACCATTACTACCCAAATTTGTCTTGTTCTCCTCAAACCCTTAATTGCCATGGTTACCTGCCAGGGAGCCCCAGTGGATGCAACCAGCAGAAAATTGGGATACTATTCCTGTTTCTCCTGGATTATAAAAATATCTCTGCTGGTTCCTTCTTCCCAAGGCTCATTTTTCCTTCGGTTCTTATTTCTGTTCATCCTGATGGACTCCTGGTTCTCCACTTGGCAATATGGAAGAAGGTGAGGGTGGAGAGATCCTGGAATGGATTTCCCAGAGAAGCTGKGRCTGCCCCTGGATCCCTGGAAGTGTCCAAGGCCATGTTGGCCGGTGCTTGGAGCAGCCTGGGATAGTGGAAGGTGTCCCTGCCCRTGGAATGGGATGAATTTTAAGGTCCTTCCATCCCAAACCATTCCATGATTCCATGATCCTACACCAATTCCAAATGCTCCAGAGGTGGCCTGGACAATAAATCAGAGATTCCAACCTCCAACACCGGAATTGATCCAAAACACATCAATCATCCAAGGCCTTTTATCCAGGGAACAGCACAGGCAGCAAGAGGTTACTGAGAAGTCGTGATCGAGCAGTGCAGCTTAAATCCTAAAAACCAGAATTAATTCACTGCTCCCTTTAAATATATATCATTCCATCKTGGAAAGGATAAAAATCGGAGAGCTAATTTGGGAATTTACAGCCTGCACATCAAAGCCACAGGTGTGGAAACGCTCATTATTCAGCTGGGTGATAAGCAGGTATCAATTATGTCCCCAAAAACGTCATCTCCACACACCCAAAATTCAGAAATTCTGGGGTTTGGGGATGACTTTGTCTCGCTCTAATATTGGTGATGGAAGAGCAATAAACAGAGTGGAATAAAAGGGAAGTTCTTACCATAATTAAATATCAGAACTTGTCTATTTTAACTACATTTGAATGTTGGRGATGCCTTGCTGGTGAGCAATAAAACATTTTCCTAAATAATACTTCACCTAAGGATGCAGAGCGAGCATTTGCACTCAGCTTTTTCCCTACAAAAGGAAATATTTTGGTAAAGGACACATTTGCTGTGACTCAGTTTCTTATTTGTCATTATGAGGGAAAAAATCAGCATTTCTTGGCTGTGAGTGGTGAGAGCACTGCTCAGGGGAGAAYGGATCTGATAACCCCAAGCCTTCCTGAGGCTAAGCCAGGATTAAATTTAAACAAGCCAGATTTCCTGGTCAGATAAGGGGTAAATCTACAGTGGGATAGGGAAGCAGAGCTTATTAACAACTCCATGGAAAATCAGTGCTGTGCTTCCAGAGGCAGGGAGGTCACGGACACCTGCACCCCTCTGTCASCGAGTGCCACAATTATTTACAGCCTTTGTGACACCAGGGCTGGGCCTGGCCCTCCTGATGCCCCTGTGCCTGATTCTGCTCCTGTTTCGAGTAATTCAGATATTCGATGTCCCCAGGAGATGGTGACAGCAGCGGGACATGAGCCAGGTGGGACAGGTGGGCAAGAGGCCAAAGGAAGCTGGGCTGGATCAGGAATTATGTGGGAGCAGGGGCAGGGATTGTCCTGATTGTCCCCTGTGCTGGGGGGGATCTCAAATCCTGGGGTCAGTTCTGGGCCCCTCCTGACRAGAAGGACTTTGAGGGGCTGGAATGTCTCCAGGGAAGGGAATGGAGCTGGGAAGGGCCGGAGCACCAGGAGCRGCTGAGGGACCTCAATTCCTGGCTAGACATGAGCSAGGTGCGCCCAGGTGGGCAAGAGGCCAAAGGATCAGGAATTGTGTGGAAGCAGGAGCAGCGCAGGGATTGTCCCCCTGTGAGGCACCTCAAATGCTGGGATCAGTTTTGGGCCCCTCATGGCAAGAAGGACATGGARGGGCTGGAGCATGTCCAGGGATGGGGACTCCAGGGGTTCCAGCCTGTCCCAACCCCTTCCATGAAGAAATTCTTCCTAACATCCAACTYCAACTTTTCCTGGCCCAGCCTGAGGCCGTTCCCTCTCCTCCTGTCCCTGTTCCCTGGGAGCAGAGCCCGACCCCCCCCGGCTGCCCCCTCCTGTCAGGGAGTTGTGCAGAGCCACAAGGTCCCCCCTGAGCCTCCTTTTCTCCAGGCTGAGCCCCTTTCCCAGCTCCCTCAGCCRCTCCTGGGGCTCCAGMCCCTTCCCAGCTCCGTTCCCTTCCCTGGACRBGCTCCAGCCCCTCCATGTCCTCTTGTCACAAGGGGCCCAGAGCTGTCCCCTGGATTTGAGGTCCCTCACGAGTGCCCAACACAGAAGGACAATCCCTGCCCTGGTCCTGCTCCCACACAATTCCTGATCCAGGCCAGGTTCCTTTGGCCTCTTGCCCACCTGGGCATACCTGGCTCATGTCCAGCCAGGATTTGAGGTCCCTCAGCCGCTCTTGGTGCTCCAGCCCCTTCCCAGCTCCGTTCCCTTCCCTGGACACTCTCCAGCCCCTCCATGTCCTTCTTTTCACAAGGGGCCCAGAACTGGGCACAAGATTTGAGGTCCCTCAGCTGCTCCTGGTGCTCCAGACCCTTCCCCAGCTCCATTTTTCCATCATATTCCCGTGTTTTGGAACACTTCCAGGCATGGTGACCCCAATAATTCACCACAGTTTCAGTGAAGAATTTTTTTCCTGGTATCCCAACTCCCCCTCCCCTGGTGCGATTTGAGGCCATTTCCCCTTTTCCCATCTTTTAATAAGAGGTGCGGGAACCTGGATTTGCTCCGCTGTGCCCAACCTTTGCCYGGCTGTCTATTTATCCAGAAAAAGAGCAGGAGAAAGACATGGAAAAAAGAACAGCTCCAAAACAGTGACAGCTCCAAGCTTCAGTGGATAAATCCAAGGTGTTTCAGCTCCATTTGCTGCACACACAATGCTGGGAATTCAATATTTGCCTTGTGGAACAAGAAGTCATTCACGAGGCCTTTCTGTGACATTTGATTCCTCTTTTTCCATGGACTGAGGCTGGAATTTGCCCTGGGAATGCTGGGGATTGTTGGAGCCRCGTGAAACATTTTTCATTTCGTGCTCATTGTTAGAAAAGCCCTTTTTACCTGGGGATGTGTTTGTTCCGCACGGAGCTGGAAGAAGACAAAAAAGAGGGATAAAGGGATCTCAGGGAAGAAACGGGAACAGCTCTTGGCAGAGAAACATTCCCTGACCCCAGACTTGGAGCTCGATGATGCTGAGAGGGGCAGAAAGGAGATGAAAAATTTGCAAAGCAAATGATTTGGAGCATCCCCAGCTCCAAAATTCCCAACATCGGGGGGAAAACAGCCTCAAAYGGAGCTCTCCGCTCCCAAGAAAATAAAAATATTGGCCTCTCTTTTCCCTTTTTCCTTCATGGGTTGGGTTGTTTTACACAACAAATGGGGTTGAAAAGATTTCTGAGAGCCTCACAGCCAGCAAAATGAGTCGTGGTTTTAAATCGGGGATGGGAAGAAGTTGGATTCCATGGGAATGTGGGAAGATTGTGGATGCGAGTTGTCCACCAGCGTTTTGTTTTAAAGCTTGGAGGGAATTACAGAGCTCTTTGTAGATTTTATTGGAAGCAAAGAGATCTAAAAAATGTTTCACAAATTTTTTCTGGTTTTTCCCTTAAAAAAAAAGAGATTGAGGTGTGTGATTTTTGGTGATGAAGGCTATAAATAAAAATTGGGAGTCAGCTGGCTTGGATTCCCTGGAATTGTGGCTCTGTTGCACTCGGGGCTGCCGGAGCCTGAGCTCCCTTTTCCATTCAGAAGCCAAATATTCGGAATTAATTCCATGTTTCTTCCCAACCATTCTCATGATTGATTCTGGGAATACTCAGAAGATCAGGATGAAAAGTCCTCTCCATTCGACGGGAGCTGTGTCTTTGGAATTCTGCTCCACCAGAAGAGAAATGCAAAATAGATGGAGATTGTCAAAAAAAGCAGCATTTCCCTCGTAAATCCCCTCACTGGGGGTGCTGATGTGTGGGATCACATCCTCTAACTAAAACCCAAGCACTGAACATGAAAATAAAATTGTTTTATGGATTTCAAACAAAACCCTGGCAGATTTGATCTCATAAATTGTCTCATTTCCTTTCATAAATCCAGAATGTTCAGCAGAACATTAAGAAAATGATCTTTTTTTCCTATTTTTTCTTTCTTTTTTTTTTACCGTGACACRATTTAATTTTTTCTTTTTTTACTGGATATTGGCTATAAAAAGGGATGTGTAATATTCCTTTTATTTCAGATATAACCAAGTACTTCCACAAGAATAAAGCAGAATAAGCCACCCACCACCCACAGAAATTATTTAAAATGGGTTTTTTCAGTTAATTTTTTTTGCTGTTAACAATTCTCATCCATGGAAAATATTTGATCCTTCCAGCAACACCTGACCTCTCTAAAATCCTTCAAAACCTTAAAAATCTGAGGAATTCAAGGCACCATAATCAGGCACGAGGAGATTAAGGATTTTCTTTTGATGTGGAACGGGAATGAGGATGGAGACGTTGGAGAACATTTTTTTCCCAGATTTAAGAAGTCTCTCTTATTAAAACTCATCAATTTTTAAAAGTTTTAATATCTGGATTATTAATATCTGATGTTATTTCATGGCCTTGATTTCCCGAGCACAAGAAAACTCCCCCTGGTTGCCAAAWATTCCGTGTTAAAATTCCGGATGCAGAGGGATTTTATCCATAAACCTGAGACTGAAAGGATTGGCTTGGCTTCCTCATTTCCACCTTTTTTACACATGGGAGAGCAGGAAAAGCAGAGATATTATTATAGATAATTATTTATGGAAAATACAGAACATACTGAGCTGATCCAAGTTTCTCCTCAGTGGAGAATCCCAGGAGTTCAGGGATGTGTGTCCCAAAAAGCCGGATGGAGCCATCCAAGGATGGTTAGGAATATTCAGTGGGAAAAGCAGGACGTGGCTGGAGAAGGGACCAAGTGGAAGTGGGGATTTTCTGGGAATGCCATCCCTGTCCTGGCTCCCGGAGATCAGCGCATCCCAGCACCGGGCAGGAATGAGGCCGGGAAGTGCCCATGGACTGCAGCAGGATCAAGGCCACCCCAAACCTCTGGAGCCTCCAACCCATCCCCAGGAATTCTGGAAGAACAGACTGAGCACAAAAATTAATTTTTCCTCCAGGATGGGGAAAACTCATCCCTTAAAAGTTGCCCCCAAATCCCGGGAGGAGCCCCAGGACCCTGCACATCCCATCAGCCGGATCAGCTCTGGAGCCAGCACTGGAGATCTCCCTTTATCCCATTTTCCCTCTCTCTGTTCCCTTTCACTCGACCCCTTATCCAAACCCCACTTCCATGGGCTCATCCCAGGAGATCAGGGACCATCCAACACCAATTTCCACACCAAATTTATAATTTGTTAGTAAAACTTCAGAWTCTTTCCCAGATCCTCTGACTTTTATCATTCCTTTTCCACCACCAGCACCARCATTCCCACGTCTTCCCTTCCCTATTGGAATGGGACACCACAGTGGGATTTCTCCTAAGTCCATCCACTTTTCTGGGGTTTACCCTGATATTTTCTGGAGGGATAACCCTGAAAAMCAACCAAGGCAAGTTCCAGCTGGATCCTCTCCCTGTTAATTTATTTTAAGACGGGAAAGTTCTGCTGTAGTGTTACAGTCGGAGGGAAATTCCAAACGAGTCTTTAATTAGGAGTTTCTTTCCGCGCTTAATGATATTCCAGCAAGAATTCGGGGCACTAATTGGTGCTGCTGTGCTCCTGCTCCTAAAAAAAGCTCAGGATAAGCTGCCAGGAGAGGGAAGTCACTCTTGGAGCATGGCAGGTAGGTGGGCGGTGGGATGGGAAGGGAAGGGAAGAGCAGGTGGGAATTTCAGGAGAGGAGCAGGAGCTGTGGAGGTGGAGGAGGAGAAAACAGTCGTGAGAGGGGCTCTGGGAAGCTGAGAGGCAGAAACTGGAGATGACACTGGAAAGAGTCTTTTAGGGTTTATATCTCAAGAAATATTCGGGAGTTTTTTTCCGGGAGCTGCGGCACTCCCAGAATCTTTTTTAATATAAAAATTTCTATTTATTCACTTTTATTGATACTGTCAGGCAGGCAGAGGTCAGTGGGCAGCCTTGAATGGGAATCYAGGAATAAAAGGCAAAGGAATCCCCAGCCAGGAGGATTTTCCAGGGTTTGCCTGCTGTGAGAATGGATTATGGAATATCAAAACAGGCAGGGAAGCGAAGCTTTTCCACAGCATTTATGGGATGAAACATCCGGGTTAAGAACCTTAAAACCAGGGAGGAACTTAAATTTATAAATACGGAATATCCACCGGAAGGTTCTTGGAAAACTCACCTTTAATTCCAGCCAACCCTCGCTAATATTACTCAACACATTGAAAACGTTTTCTCAGGGAGATGGGAAATACAATCCCAAGACTCCAGGATCCAATGGAAGGAGCATTTCCAGGCCCATATCTCAACCAACTTAATCCCCTAAATCATCTTATTCCCAGAGACAGCGGCAATCCTGTAGCTTTGATCCCATTCCATTCTTTTCCATCCCTGGAAAAGACTCCTGGCCCATTCCACCTTCCAACATTTTTTAGATCTCTTTGCTTCCAATAAAATCTACAAAGAGCTCKGTAATTCCCTCCAAGCTTTAAAACAAAACRCTGGTGGACAACTCGCATCCACAATCTTCCCACATTCCCATGGAATCCAATTTCTTCCCATCCCAAATTTAAAAACACGACTCATTTTGCTGGCTGTGAGGCTCTCAGAAATCTTTTCAACCCCATTTGTTGTGTAAAACAACCCAACCCATGAAGGAAAAAGGGAAAAGAGAGGCCAATATTTTTATTTTCTTGGGAGCGGAGTGCTCCGTTTGAGGCTGTTTTCCCCCCGATGTTGGGAATTTTGGAGCTGGGGATGCTCCAAATCATTTGCTTTGCAAATTTTTCATCTCCTTTCTGCCCCTCTCAGCATCRTCGAGCTCCAAGTCTGGGGTCAGGGAATGTTTCTCTGCCAAGAGCTGTTCCYGTTTCTTCCCTGAGATCCCTTTATCCCTCTTTTCTGTCTTCTTCCAATCGGGAAATATCCACAATTTCGTTGGGAAATCAGCCGGATCCACAGCAGGGCCAGCAAACCAGTTGTGAGCACAGTCGGATTTGTGCTCCTCACTTGGCGGATTCCTTTTCCCCCAAATTTTGGGAATGGACAATTAAATTCCCTTCCCTCATTCTGCATCCTGTGGCTGCCTCCCAGGAGCTGGATATGGACCTGGAATTCTTCAAAATCCAGTGGGAGATGGATTCCTACACCAGCATAAGTCAGGTGTGAGCCCAGAGCAGATTTGGATACTCAGGTGTGCGACTTTTACTGGGATAAACCTTTGATTTCCAAGCCTGCTCCAACCCTCATTCCACAACCAGAGAAAACAGAATTTTTCTCAACCCAAAATTAAACCCAGCAAGTGAAAAAATCAGAGATTTTCAACCTTTCTTTGTGCCATACAGGGGATTTTATCACCATTTTCTGTGTGAAAAACTGGGAGTTTTTTATCATCTGGGATGCAGTGAAAGCCTGATGCTATTTTCACAAGCTCAGCACAGGAAAAGCAGAATTAACCTCGTGTTTCTCTTCTTTTCTGAGGAAGTCTGAGCTCATTTTGGTCTCCACAACTCTGTCAGAGCAGAACTGCAAAGAGAAGCCAATTCTGATCACCTTTTAGAGAGGGAATAGAAGAGGAATGAAATGGGAAGGAGAGAAAATAGAAAGAAAATTATAAATGTTGCTTTATCTGGTGTTTCCCAGAGACTGGAGGGATTTTTCCAGTCTTTAATTAAGCACTTTATTAATTAAATAAGCCCCAAAAAACCCCACACTGATCATCAACATGAAACTTTATTGATTATTATTACATCGATTATGACATCATTGTGGCCCAAATTAAACCCTCCAAAATGTTACATTCCGACTTTGGCTTTGGGATCGTGCAGGAAGATTAACTCCAAACAAAGATGSTCCCAAATTTCCCATGGATTCCGCCTCTCTTCGATGAGTTTTCCCATTCCGATTGTCCTGTGTATTTGCTGACCTTAAAAAGGGATTTTTGATGCAAATTCTGACCTACTCTGCATGGGAAGGAGCCCAGGAGTGGGCAAATGTCGGAGGTTTTATCAGGGTGATTTCATCTCCGTGGCCTGGCCAGCAGAGGAGATAATCCTTGGTAACAGCATTCCCGATCTAAAACCCTCTGGCAATTTCGGAGTTGGKATTAACAGGCCTTGGACTGGGTCCCTGCAGCCTCCGGCATTTCTGCAGCGCTGTCGGAAAGGAAAATGGAAAAGGTCCAAGATTTCTTCGGAGTAAGGAAGGACTTTTAAAAGCCGGTTTTAGGGTGGAATAACTGAGCGGGGCAAACTGCGTAGCTCCGTGGACAACGGGAATGGTTTTAAAATAAAAGAGGGTCGATTTAGGTTAGATTAGATTAGATTATATTAGATTAGATTAGATTAGATTAGAAGTTTGATACAATGAGGGCAGTAAAACATCATTGGCACAACTTGGAATTGTAGAATCATGGAGTCATGGAATCATGGAACGGCCTCCAGTCCCACCCCTGCCATGGGCAGGGATACCTCCCACTATCCCAGATTTCTCTAAGCCCCATCCAACCCGGCCTTGGACACTGCCAGGGATCCAGGGGCAGCCACAGTTTCTCTGGGAATTCCAGCTCAGCCCCTCCCCACCCTCACAGCCAGGAATTCCTTCCCAATATCCCATCCATCCCTGCCCTCTGGCAGTGGGAAGCCATTCCCTGTGTCCTGTCCCTCCAGCCCTTGTCCCCAGTCCCTCTCCAGCTCTCCTGGAGCCCCTTTAGGCCCTGGAAGGGGCTCTGAGCTCTCCCTGGATCCTTCTACTCTCCAGGTGAACATTCCCAGGTCTCCCAGTCTGGCTCCAGAGCAGCTCCAACCCTCAGAGCAGCCCTGTGGTCTCCACWTCTTTCCCAGAGCTGGACAGAGTTCTCCAGGTGAGGTTTGARAAGCTCAATGTGAGAAAAGTCAAGCAAAACAAACATTAAATAAACTTCTCCTGGAGGATCCAGGTGAGGTCACTCTGAACAAACTGAGGGAAGCGCTGTGGGGGATATCCCGGGAAATTCYCAGTACGGGTCTGAGCACAGCAACCTGTTGAGGACACCACAGATCCCAACATCCCGGTTTGTGGGCAGGGATTTTCATCCCACRTGGATTAACTCTTGCTCTCCAGCCCGGAGCACCCACAGCTCCCTCATGGAGGAGCAGAGCRGGAACAGAGCTGAGGCAAGCAGAGACAACATAAAAAAGCAGAAAAAACCCCACGTTTCCCTGATAAACACAAACCAACTCATTCCTGCCGCATCATTCCCCAACCACGGGAATGTGTTTTGCTTTTTCCATCAATTTCCAAGCCAGAGGCTCCGGCTGACCTTTCTTTGCTTCCCCTCTTCGTGTAACGAGCCCACTTTGATCCCGACCACACTCAGAGAAAATGAAGTGCAGCCCCTGCCAGGGTGTTTATATTTAGATATCCCCGAGGCACAGAGCAGGTTGCTGATTTTCCGTGGAAATTCTCTTCCCAGACAAATGGATCTGCGTCAGTTGCACGGGGAATGATTAAACCCCAGCCCTGTAAGGGAGAATATGAGCAGGGTTTAACAAAGCTCACCCAAAAACCCGGCTTGTAGCAACGACTGCGGTCCACCCAGGAGAAATTGTCTTTATGCTGCTAGTTTTCTCAAAAAAAGGAAGTTTTAAGAGAAAAAAAAAAAAGAAACTTGGGCAGCATTCCTTCTGAATTTTTTGTTTATGGTGGAAATTAATTATTCAGACAGCACAGGGAGGAAAAACCTCATGGAAAATCTGCCCTAGAGCATAAAAGTGAAGGGGTTCTAGGGGTGAGATTTCAGCTTGAAAGGAAAAGTTTGAAGCATGGAAATCCAGGATGGTTTGGGTTGGGAAGGAGCTTAAAGCCCATCTCATTCCAACCCCTGCCATGGGAAGGGACACTTTCCACTATCCCAGTGGGAGAGCTGGGAATGTTCACCTGGAGAAGGGAAGGATCCAGGGAGAGCTCAGAGCCCCTTCCAGGGCCCAAAGGGGCTCCAGGAGAGCTGGAGAGGGACTGGGGACAAGGGCTGGAAGGACAGGACACAGGGAATGGCTTCCCACTGGGAAAGGGGAGATTGGGGTGGGATCTTGGGAAGGAATTCCTGTCTGAGAGGGTGAGGAGGGGCTGAGCTGGAATTCCCAGAGAAGCTGTGGCTGCCCCTGGATCCCTGGAAGTGTCCAAGGCCAGGCTGGATGGGGCTTGGAGAAATYYGGGATAGTGGAAGGTGTCCCTGCCCATGAGAATGGGATGGGATTTAAGCTCCCTTCCAACCCAAACCATTCTGGAATTCTGTGAATCCACGATTCCCATCTCCCACACCGTCCTGACAAACTCCCAAGTTTTGTACCCGGTGCTGCTGAGGAAGGGACACCCTTGTTCATCTAGAAGAATTTCCCCACGAAAAATTCCATCTTTTTCCTACCCGGAAAAATTTGGATATGAATTATTTCCAGTAATACACGTAGACAGTGAGGTTATTTTGCCAATTTGTAACAAACAAATTATTTTGTGGATTTTGTGGAACAAAAACAAATGAGGGATTTTTTAAATTCAGTATTTTAGTAGAGCAATGATTGTATAATCACAATTTTGAACTCCTCCACCCTAGCACTGCAGTTCGTTGACAATAAAAAAGCTCAAATAAAGATTTCAATGAAAATTTAARTATTTCACAGCGATCCCAGAGTTAACTTTTTCCAACAATCAAAAAATAAGGGGATTTTTCCTGTCATTTTTGGTATTTCCATGGCAAAGCCAGGTTGAAAAGTTTAGGACTGGTTTCACTGCTCACTTTGTGCTGTATCCCAAATCCTCGTTTCCTTCCCACCCACCCTGTGCCAAGGATCATTCATCAGGAACCAATTCCAAGATCTTGGAATAATTTCTCATCTTCTGTCATCCATCAGGTCGTGTCAGTTATGAATTAAGATGAAATTAATCAGATTTAAGTGGCACTGAACAAATTCCAGCACTGAGCAGTCAAAGAGATCACCAAAAATTCCTTTGGTTTTGTTAAAATGATTGAATTGGGATTATTAAAACCGCTGGAAAAATCCAATCCCTTTGTCCTGCTGGSTTGGCAGAAGAATCCCAGCACTCAGAGAGAAATTGGGAGGCACAAAGGCATGGAAAGTGAAATTATTGTGGATTTTTTTCTCCTCAAAACGTGTTGTATTTGCTGAGTCGGGACTAACGAGGTGAAAATCCCAGAATTCCAGAATGGTTTGGGGTGGAAGGGACCTTAAAGCCCACAAAAATTTATAAAATCGTTGTAAAATCATTGTTATATTTCACCTGGAATTTCCTACGGAAACAGAGGCTTCCAAAATATTTTGGGGTTTTGTTTCTTTGTTTGTTTGTTTGTTTAACAAAAATAAATGATGTTTTTTTAAAAATCTAATATTTTAGAGCAATGATCWCATAACATTCACATTGTTTTCTGTCTAATTGGTGGAGCTTTGGAGTGAATCCACRGAAATATCCTGGAGATTTCCCAAATACTCCTTGAGATTTCCAGCCCAAACTCTTGGATTCTCCATGGATGGATTCGSAGCTGTTTTTCCCGCTAGGAAAGCCTCAGAAATAAAAATTTATATCCAGCTGCTCAACGCAGTGCAGGAACTCCAAAAAAAAAAGGAAATAAAACCACCTGGAATTCTGAATTTATTGGGAATTTGCTCCTGCRTTTCCCAACAACACCAGCAATGGGAGCAATCAGAGCTCTTGGGCCTGGAAAAGGAAAARGATGTTTGGGAATGTGGGAATGAATTGACACTGTAAAAAGAGCAGGGGAACAATTAAATTAGGTAGGATTGGAGCAAAATTCTCTTGGGAAAAGAAGACAATTTGGACAACTTGGAAAGCTCCTAGGGCTGGAAGGCTGAAGGGAAAAATCCTGAGTACAGCTGGAGAACGATACAATTATGTTTTGTATTTTATATTTTTCAACAAAGCTCCTGCTTTTAGCTCAGAGTAAATTCCTCATCCATATTTCCTTCAGGAATTCCTGTAAAATTCAGCTGCGTCCTACAATTCCTGGGCGACGGAGTCCAACCACGGGATCCTTAACCAGATGTGGGTTGGGAAAATCCTCGTTATCCACTTTAGTGTGGCTGGGGAGATGGGTCCAGCTGTGCCTCCATCCCCCAAAAAAATATCCCTCCTCATGGGAAGGCAGCATCCTGCAAATCACCACGTCGGAGAAGGGCCTCCATGGAAAAACAGGAAGGCATCCAGCATCCAAACATTTCCTTTTCCTACCTCAGAGCCAAGTTGCAYGAGGATCTAAACGTCAGTTCCAGGATGGATCCACATCTCCACCCTGGGATCTGTCCTGGAGGTGACTYTTGGAGGTCGTAGCTTTGTCTTTGAGGAGAAGGTGAAGGCTTCTCATCCTTAGCGTGGCCAAGAGCATTCCTGGGAGGTTTTGTGCAAATTATCCCGATTTTTTCATTCAAATCCTGGTTTTTTAAACCACGCCAGCACAGGGGTGGATGAGGTGGGGAGCAGGAGGGGAGCTTGGCCAGGTTGAGGAATCAAAGGAGGAACAGGGTCAGTGCAACGCCACGAGTTCCTTTTCCTGGTTAAACCTTGATCCCTGCAGGTCCCAAACCCTATCCCTGATTTAATGACCGGGACACGAGAACCCAAAAAAAGGACACTTGGATGAGATGATCGTGGTCAAGAAGGTTCCAAGGTGTGACTACAGCAAATTCCGTTTGGAAAAGCTGGGAGCCCGTCAAAGGAGCTCTCTGGGTATTCCTGCACATCCATAATTTCAAGGAAAAGTGGAGACGACGCACAGCTCTTCCTGCTGGAATTCCAGCCGAATTCCCTGGTTAAGTTAATTATCTCCCAGTGATCACGGCAGGGTTTGCTGCTTTTATCCAGTGAGTTATTCCTAACCAATTCCTGCTTCTCCCATATCTCTCTGCCCAACAATCCCRCTCTGTGCCTGAAATCCTTGTCCAGACATTCCTGGACCTCTGGAAGAGTTGAATGTCTTGAAGGTCCGAACTCACTTTCCTCCAGAGCATCCTGAAGAATTTGGGCACCTGGGAAACACTGGGGTGAGCAGAGGTCGGATCCAAGTCTCCCATTCCATTTCCTGCTGGAATTTTAGAACATTAGGAGCTAAAAATGAACTGGGAGAGAACAGAGGACGTTGAGGGTAAATTTACTCAGTCCAGCAAGGCCTTGAGGCAGGAGAAGTGGGAAGTGACTCATTCCCAACTTCCAGGGAATGTCCCGGCTGGACACAGGGATGGAGCTGCTCAGCTCAGCAAGGGGAAGCCACCTCCAGGCTTTTCCAGGACTGCTGTGCGTGTTCCCGAGGCTGGACAGCAGCAGTTTGGGGCTGGAATGACTTTGGTGCGAGCAAGGCAGAGTTCAGGACTAAATCCATGTTTTACCAGGCGTGCTGGATCCAAGGAATCAGCCTGGGATGAAGCCAAGGGCATCTTGTTTCCCTGAATTTTCTCTGTGCTGTTTTCTCGGCTCTCCTCTCAAAGCAAAAGTTCCTCTTGACTTTTTTTGCAACACTGGAAAGGGAGAAATCCTGAAATTTTTACATCTTCAGGACCTCAACAGCAAACAGCAAAAACACAGGACTGGGAAAACATTTCCCTGCTCCATAAATAACATCCCTTCAGGGCTGGGATTGCAGGATTCACCTCCATCCCACTGGCTGCTCCTTCCAAGGAACAAGATTCCTGAGGCTTTCAAATCCTCATTTTCTYCCTCCTCATCCGAGATGACACTAATGGAGCAACGCTCAGGGCAGGGAATTCAGTGCTCCCTGTGCTCCCGGAGCCTGCAGCGTGGCCACAGCTGTGGGAAAGATATATTCCACTAATGGAGTTTCCTTGTTTTTTGGTTCCAGACTGGGTAAATCCACAGGCGGGATTTCTAATCCATTACTCGCCTCTCATCCCGTTGGAAAATGCCGAGTTCTGCTCCCCAGCTCCCATCTCCATTAACTCGCTCCCATCTTTGCTCCTTTCCAGCGGCAGCTGTGCTTTACATCGCCACTTTTCCGGCTCCTGGCGCTTCCTGGGCCTGCTCTAGATGGAGCAACACGCCAGGGACAGATGGAAAAGGTCTTTGGAGTTGGGAATGCGTGATAAGGCCATGGATGAGAGCTGGCATTGCGTACCCTCAGTCCTGATTTTGCGCCGCTCTCAGCCCTCCATGGGTTTGATTCCAACCCCACTGATCCAGATCTGATCCCAAATATTCCATGGAAGGCTGGCTGTCTCCCAGGAGTTTGTCCTTTTTGTGCTCCCGGACACATCCTTGGCTTCTTTTGCAGTGGGGACCTTYGCATTTTAGCCTGGGGCATTCCCAAATCCAGCGTTTCACCAGGAGATTCCCTCCAGGGTGTCAAGATGGCTGCTCCACCCCAAATCCAGCTGCTGGGTGGAATCCAAGGATACTTTATCCCTCTTTAGCACCTACTCCTTAATCAGACACCTTGAGGATGCTTCCAAGATCCCATTTAAAATTCCTGATTCACCCCTTGCTGAGCAAGTTGATCACCCCAGGAGAACAACATGACCTAGAATAAAAAAAATCCCCAAACACAGCAGGATTTTGACTTTAAAACAAGAGATTATTGTGGAAAAGAAGGAAATTCATTTCGTTTCCAGAAAATTCCGTTTTGTTCCTGGAAAACTCGGGGAACAGCAAAAAGTTTAATCAGCTCGTCTTGTTCAGCTCAACCAAGAGAAGTGGAAGTGGGGACTTGATTGATTTTTTGAGTCACTGCCTAAAAAATTCCAGGTGGGATCTTCCCAGGTCACCAAAAACATGAGGACATCCATGACTGAAAGCAGGAACTGGGAGAAATCTGGCAGGAAATCYGGATTGCATTTTTTTGAACATTTAACATAATTTGCCTGTGCAATTAATGACTTCTCAGCCACGGGAAGTCATTAACTCCATGTGGGAAGATGATCTAAAAATGTTCCGGCACAATCGGAACACCAGGAATTTCCTGGAGCACTTCCATGATATTTTTGAGGAGGTCAGAGAGGCTCCTACCAGATTCTTTGGCCTCCAAGATCTGTAACTCCAATAAAAATTGATTTAATATTGTAAAAAGTATAAATTGTTTTCCTCTTTTCAGAGTTTAAAACAATGCTTAGGACACCATAAGGTTTTGTAGGATGAGATTTGGGACAGATGCAGGAAAACCTGAACTTTTCCTTATATTTTTCCAACGTCTTGATGGAAAACTTCTGGTTTCCATTCCATTGAGGACTTCCAAGGGCTCTGCTCAGCTGGGATTGTTTTAAATATTGCTGCAGAGAGGAAATCTCAATTTTTCATATCCAGCACAGGAAGTCCTGAGTATAAATTGTAGCAAGGGAGGGCTCAATCTCCAAAATCCAATGGATTGACACTGGATGGGGAGGAGGAATTTTCACTCCATCTGTGGAAATTTCTGAGTAAAAGCAGCTGGAAGAGCTCAAAAAGAGCCGAAAGAGCTTTTATGGTTTATCAGCTCCTGGGGTTGCTCGGAGCCTTTTAAATCCTGACTTAAGGGCACTTGTGCCATAATTCCGATGCTCCAGGATGGAGATTCCTGCAAGGAATGGGGCCTCGTTTTTTATTTTCCCTGAGGATTATCAAAGACAACATCGGGGGAGGGTTTGAGGAACCATCACAGAGCAGGAGCTGAAATCTTGATTTTCCTGGGGCGGCATTTTCCTGCGGCTGTTGGTGTTGGTGAAGGAATGGCGACTTCCTGCATGGAATAATCATTYCCGAAAAAAGCCAGGTGTTCCCATTTCATTTTGGGCTCTTCCAGACAGGTGGAGAGGGAAGGGGAGCTTGAATTGGGCTCCACCTCCAACAGGAATTCCAACAGGACTTTGGGCTGAAAACACGTTTTCCACACTGCAGGAATTCTGAGGTAGCAATCCATTAAAATATCCAATGTTTTTTGGGATCTAAACATAATCAAATCTCTTCCCAGGCCACCAAGAAGCCTCGAAAATTCCATCAGGATCCCAGATCTCTAAGATGGATAAGAACCTCCAGGTGCAGTGGAGGATTTAGGACCCAGGGGATGGACAAGAAGAAGAATTAAGGATCATGTGCCCATCTCCTTATCCAGCTGTAGGGACCTACCTGAATCATATTCCCAGGCAAATCATGGATGAACATAGAATAAAATATTCCCTCAAGTCCAACAGGAACCTGGAAAAAATTGCACCACTCGTTCCTCCCATGGGTTGTGTTTTCTACGGAATTTTTGAGCAAAAATTTTGCCCGAGTCTGGTAAAATGCAATTTTTAATGATAAATCTGACTGGATATCAGGTGGGATGGGGCTTGGAGAAATCTGGGATGGTGGGAGGTGTCCCCACCCATGGGAATGGGATCTTTAATGGGTCTTTAAGGTCCTTCCCACCCCAAACTAGTCTGGAATTCCATAAAAGATCACAGCAGTCACATGGACACCTGACAGCTTAATAAATCCAGTTCCATCCCAATCCATSCTCGCCTTCATCCCAAAGGATYCCACAGCTTAAAGCTGGGGGGAAGGAAGAGTTGTGGGGCCATTTTTCCAGCTCAATTCRGAGTAATTAAGGTTCATTGATGCATAATTAATACGCAGCTTAATTGAAATGGGTTTTCTCCCAAATCCATGTTCCAAATACATGGAAAAGCTGATCCTGAACCAACATCAGTGAAGGAAAAGTGTCACCAACCACTTTTTCTGCTTCCAGCCCAATTCCAGTGATGCCAAACAGACTCAATCCCAAYGTATTTGAGTGGCAACAAAAATGGGATTCCACTTCCCCTCTTTTTGAAATTTTTTATTGACTCTACAATTTATTCAGGAAAAATTAAACATGGAATTCATGTCAAACCAGCTCAGCTGATTTTTCTCTTTTCCATGGATTTCACAGATGCTCTGTGAACCCCCACTTCCTGAGACAGCACCTTTTTATTTCTGCCTGAGCAGAACTGTCACGAATCCTGATTTATTTCCTCCAGGCAAATGAAATGTGACCCAGGCAGTCGAATGCCGGCTCCTCTTGTCTCTTTTCGGTGTTTCAGGTGTGCACCTGTCACATTTTAACACTTCACTGTTAATAATAATAATTCTGCTGGARTTTATTGTTTCAAGGGGAGATGGGCCTGGGAAACTTTGAGGAGTATCTGCGTTGATAGAGGCAAAATAATGGCAATTAACTGGTTGCATTCCTATAGGAAATATTCCACTAAAATTAAAAAATGGATGGTCAGAGAGAGGTTAATATTCCATTAAAATTGAAAAATGGATGGTCAGAGGGAGGCTGGTCCAGCTGCATCTTTAGCTCCATGGGAGGGGTGGAACGGGATGAGTTCTCCCACCCAAACCATTCTGGGATTCTCTGCTGTAAAGGATGAGGAGAATAAAAGAAATAAAATGGGTCTAAAYATGAGGAGAATCAATAATTCTCCATCAGGAGAGGGAGAAATTAAATTATCACCTCCAAATCTCATCTGTTTTTCAGAGAAACTCCTCAAACTGCAATGCCAGGGAGCTGAGCTGGGGAATATTTGCTAAAGCAGGGGATGAACAATCTGCCTTGGGAGCAGAGCGGGAATAAGGAAWATTTTCCCTTTGATGGACCCAGACATTTTGTTCCCTTCCCACATCCCTGTGATTTACACTCCAGAATGAACTCGTTGATCTCAGGCTCCACCGAGGGGCCCTGGAGGCTCCAGGTGGATCAGAGCTTTTATTTATCACAAATGCTACCCAGGAATCAATTCCTGCCAGGAAAAAGCTCTCCTTGCAAAGCTGAGAACTGCTTTAAAYGGAGCTAAAGAGCCCCAGGAGAGCTGGGTTTTCCTGCTGAATTCCCTGAATTTTGAAGCCCTTCACAATTCCTTGATTGCCCAGAACAATCATTCAGGAAAAAGAAAGGAAAAAGAAAAAATACAGAGAAAAAAACCCAAATAATCTTTTTGTTGGTATTTTCAGTTATCCAGTAGTTTGCTGGGACAATTCATGCCTGGAATTTCCAGGAATTCCCTCTGACCACGGTGTTGGGTCAATCTTGGTGTGCAGAGTAGATCCTGAGCCTGATCTGGGAGAAATCTGGGCGAAATCTGGGCGAAATCTGGGAGAAATCCATGCCCAGAATTCCCTGCAGGATGAACAGAGCAGGGAATTTCTGTCTTGGACACCTCCCGTGGCCTCTCGTTTCTCCCCAGGATTTCTGAGCTGCAATAATGAAGTTCCTGCAGCTTAATCCAATCGATTTCCATTATRGATTTCAATATCAGATCCTGGAATGAACATCAGCTCTCCTTGTGGTTAATGCAGTGCCCGAACTCTGGGATTCTTTGCCCTCTCCCAGGAGATCCAACTATGGAAAATTGTCACTGGTTTAGACACAAAACAAAGCCAGGATTGTGGGATAAGGCAGCCGGGTGATAAAGGCTGGTTTTTCCCTAATTCCTGTTGGAATGGTCATGGATAAGGCAAAGCATCGTTGGAAAGATGCACGAACTCTTGCAGAAAAAAAAGGTTATAAATCAAATTTTAGCATTAAATGACCTTAAATCCCATCCAACCCCATCCCATTCCATGAGCAGGGACATCTTCCGCTATCCCAGGCTGCTCCAAGCCCCAGTGTCCAGCCTGGCCTTGGACACTTCCAGGGATTATGGGGCAGCCACAGCTTCTCTGGGAATTCCATCCCAGCTCCTCACCACTGTTTAAGCCAGGAATTCTTCCCAATATCCAACTCAAATCCACCTCTTCCTGCTTAAAACCATCACCYCCTGTCCTGTCCTATTTTATGTTTTGGTTTCAACACTTTTGGCCACATTTCTCAKCTGGGACTTCAGAATTCTCCAAACATTCACCCAGGAAGGCTGAGACTCCTGTGACTCCCATTTCCTAACAGAATTCCTGAGCTAATTTACAGATTTTTTTTAGTAAATTCCAACTGGAATTCCTCAGTGAGTGCAGGACTGGCAGAGATCTCATGGCTGAAGTGCTGCCACTGTCATAAAACGAAAATCTACGTTTTTAATCTCTCCTCAGTGAGATTAAACACACTCCCCTATTCCCAAACCAGTGAGAAATTGTTGCTTTGGCATCCCAAAATACAGAAAAATCTTCCCACTTCTCCTTCAGGCAGAAAGGTGACTTTTAATGATCCATAGTGTCCCCTTTTCCCCATTCCAGCTTGGAAAAGAACCTGGATTTAACGGAGAATTTGCGTTGTCCTCCCACCAACACAAAATATTCCCTTTAAATGGAGCAGCCCAAGAAATTCAGAATTAGGAACAATTTTAGCCAAGACATTTTCAGCTTGGATTGCACCTAAAAAGCCGCTTCAGCTGAACTGAAAATGACCCTGGAAAGGTTTTGTTGGAGCAAGTTTGAGTCAGCACAAAGCTCTGGAAGTCAGGCTTTATCTTTTCCAGAAAAAAAAAGAGGATTTTCAGTTCTTCAGCCAACAAAAAAAAGCCCCAATTCCAGAAATAATTATTGTGGGGCAATAAGGAAATCAATTATTGCAGGGCAATAATTGGCAAGTCGGTTGTGAGTCATCACAAAAGAAATCCCATTTAAATCCCAAAAAATCCCATTTAAATCCCAAAGAAATCCCATTGAAATCCCAAAGAAATCCCGTTTAACACTCCAGTCTTCAATGTTAAACAAGCAAGTCCATGGAAAGCCAAGGATTTTCTGACAGGTTCCCATTTTGGGGTTTTTATCAGGATTTTTGAGGTCTCTTCAGGATCTCTTCAACCACAGAAACCTGAGAGACGCAGAAGCTTCCGAGTTTCGGGAGTTGAAATAATTCTTTGGCTAATGTTTACACTCCAGTGCCATTAAAAATTAATCCTAATAAGTCAAAAGTTGATAAAAAATACTTTTTTCTGGATAATTCTCTGCAGGACAGAAGGAATTATCCCTCCAGTCATGGAAAACAGGGAAATCTTGCATTGATGTTAGAATACAAGGAATTGAGTGGGAAAGACAGAGCCAGGAGGGCAAAATCCATCCATTAATTAACAAAAAATTAACTGCACACGTGTGTCTCCCTCACAGGACTGTGGGATCCGGCTGCCCAAACCCCCGGAATTATTCCCACCATTCCATGCATCCAGGAATTTGGGATTTAAACAGTTCCCACTGAAGGTTGCCTGAGCACCGCTCCTTCAACTCAATGAGACATCACGGGCTGAGAATGAAAAATGCCTCTTCCAAATGGGATTTGTCCTGATTTAATGGAATCATTTGGAATTCACACTTTTAATTAACCTCTGCCAATCTCCAGGACTACAATTCCGTGTATTCCGGTGACAGATCCACAATTATTTTCTTATCTTCTCCCGTTGGCTCCTCGGTCTCCACGCTCTGAGAGTTCAAGGAGTCACTGCCAGACAATCCATCCCTGCCTTCCTCGGGTGGGGGAATGCAAGGAAAGGACATGGAAAAGGATTTGGGAACAACTCCGAAGCCTTTGTATGGTTTGTAAGCAAAATTAACTCCAGTCAGGCCAGAACAGAGGGAACTGGAAGTGTTCTTGGATCTTTGTATTCTGATCATCAGACAGACAGGAAATCATGGATTATTTACCCTCATTATCCAGGGATAGGGCCATGGAGATGCTCCGAGGGCTGGATCCAGGCTGGGAGAGCTGGGAATGTTCACCCGGAGAAGAGAAGGATCCAGGGAGAGCTCAGAGCCCCTTGCAGGGCCTAAAGGGGCTCCAGGAGAGCTGGAGAGGGACTGGGGACAAGGATGGAGGGACAGGACACAGGGAATGGCTTCCCACTGCCAGAGGGCAGGGATGGATGGAATATTGGGAAGGAATTCCTGTCTGGGAGGGTGGGGAGGGGCTGGAATGGAATTCCCAGAGCAGCTGTGGCTGCCCCTGGATCCCTGGCAGTGTCCAAGGCCAGGCTGGACATTGGGGCTTGGAGCAGCCTGGGATAGTGGGAGGTGTCCCTGCCATGGCAGGGGTGGGATGAGATGGGATTTAAGGTTTCCAAACCATTCCATGATTCCCTGATTTGATCCTAAAGACCACCTGTGGGATACCAGTCAGGAGACCTCCCTAAAATAACCAGGTTTAAATAATCCCCCACTGATTTACCCATTTCCAGTCATTTATATTTACATTTATATTTACATTTATATTTACATTTATATTTATGTTTGTATTTATATTTGTATTTGTATTTATATTTGTATTTGGTTTTATTTTTATTTTTTATATTATTTATATTTACATTGTCTATGTTTCTAATTTTTGTATTTATATTATTTATATTTATATTTATATGTTTCCCGGCACCCAGCCCATTCCCCCACTGTTTAATTCTCTCTCCTCATCAGGCCTGGATTTTATTTCCACTCTTAATTTGTCCAATTTCAGCTTCCAGCCTCTGGATTTATTCCAGATGGGGCTGGAAGGCTCCCGAGCCCTTTATCCTGATTTTTATTCCCTGTGTCGTTCCTTCCTTGTTGTTTTCATCTCTTCCTAGATTCCCCACCTCGTACTCCTGTTGCTGCCAGAACCTGTTTTCCCTCATTCCCAAATTTTGTTTGATTCCAGAATGAGCCGTGTTTAATCCATTGACCTTCTCCTGGAGCTGTGGACAAAGAAAAAATTCCGTAATCCCGTTGTAATTCCAAGAGCACCAATGCAAGAGGAACAATTCCCTCCTCTTCCATCATTCCCTTTATTTCTACCCAAGGATTTCACCCTCCATTGCCCGGAGAGGTTTGATCCCTCTGATTATCCATCACCTACTTTCTAAGTCCTGCTTCCCGCAACGAGGTTTTCCAAGGATTTTTTTGAGTCTGGGATTTTGCAAAGTGTTATTAAAGCACTTCTTTTCCACTCTCCTACCCCCTGGCACAAAACACCTTTATCAGTGGATTGCCCTTTTATTTTGGTTAAATAATCACCTTTACCTGTAATTCCATGGTTTTCCAATGGGAAGTCCCGGCTAGAAAAACTAAAACTCAGGAATTTCCATTGTATTCCCACCACATCCACATTATTTTTTTCCCTGCCACTCTCCATGAATGAATTTAGCTTGAAATGATGAGCTCAGAGGAGGAAATAAATATCTGCAATATTCTTTTCTAACGAGGCTTTCATTTTCTGGAGTTTGGGAACTGGCAAAATCCCGACATTAATATCCTCCGTCTCCAAAATTATTGACAGAAAACAGAGCTGGAGAAGCAGCTTTTGGAATCAGGGATGCTTGGAATATTTACATGATTTTGTGCTCATAATGTGGGGCTGCGAAGGAAAATAAAAACACCCATTCAGAGCAGAGAATAAAAATTAGTCAGGAGAAAAATTCCAGCCTTGGCATAGGAAAATGGAAATGGGACAAGAAAAGCACTTTGCTCTCCAGAATTCGGAATTTTGAATCATCTGCCAAGCTGCTCCTCTCCTTGCTGCCAACGGACTTGTCAAGGCTTCTCCATGGGAATCCAGTGCTCCAGCCTCTGGAATTTCTCATCTAGAGAGGAATCAAACTTCTGCCTCCCTGAATTTTTCCCTAAATGCGGCTCCTCCGCTTCCCTACCTCTGCCAAGGGTCCCGTGACCTCCTTGACGGGAATATTTTGGTAGCACAGGATGGGCAGAAATTCCATTTCTCCCACAAGTAGGAATCTTTTCCATCTCTTTTTGGATTTTATCGCTGGAGAATAACTCAGGGCTTGGACAGGGTGACAGCAGTGCCTTATCCCAGCCTAATAAACACATCCCTGTCAGCCAGCCTGGCGGAATTCCATGTTTCCTTTCCGTGGAATGTTTTAAGCTGTCATGGATTTCACAGGAGCTCAAAACAAAGAGGGGGCGTTCCCCCCCTACCCTGTGATTCCTCTGCTCTCCACGAGAGTTTTTTCCCCTTTTTTTGCGGCAGCACTCAGCTTTTTTGGAGAAGCGGCATCCATTTCATCTATTTACAAAGAGATCTTTAATCCATCACTAAATCCTAACTGGATTTCTTCCCGAATCCCTGCTCTGGCTCCATAAATGAGGCGCAGGTTCCAGGCGAGCAGTGGTGACCCCCGAGGTCAGCCTGGATTTTCTGCGAGCCTGACCCAAGCGACTCCAGCTGTCAATCACCACTAACGGGGTCAGCTCCTTCTGGAGCCGCTCAAAGGTCTCCAAACAATTCCTTTATTTCCATGATTTTTTCTTGGAGATGGGGACAGTGGATGTGGCCAAGCTGTGAGCACCCAGAACTCCCCAATCCTGGGCTGGTCCCACAGTGCGGGAAGCGGGAAAGGGGGAATTCTGCTCCTCTGCCCCACTGAGGTGAGACCCCACCTGCAGAGCTGCTCCCAACAGCAGGAGCTGTTGGAGCAATTCCAGAGGAATCCATGGAGATTCTCCAAGGGCTGGAGCCCCTCTGCTCTGGAGCCAGGCTGGGAGAGCTGGGGGTGCTCACCTGGAGAAGGGAAGGCTCCAGGGAGAGCTCAGAGCCCTTTCCAGGGCCTAAAGGGGCTCCAGGAGAGCTGGAGAGGGACTGGGGACAAGGGATGGAGGGACAGGACACAGGGAATGGCTTCCCACTGCCAGAGGGCAGGGATGGATGGGATACTGGGAATTAGGAATTCCTGTCTGGCAGGGTGGGGAGGCCCTGGAGCAGAATTCCCGGAGAAGATGTGGCTGCCCTTGGATCCCTGGAAGTGTCCAAGACCAGGTTGGACACTGGGGCTTGGAGCAGCCTGGGRYAGTGGAAGGTGTCCCTGCCCATGGAAGGGGCTGGAATAGGATGGGATTTAAGGTCCTTTCAACCCATTCCATGAGTCTCTGATCCAATATTTCCTGAACATCTTCTTTCCCCCGTCTAATCCAGGACATAAAAGCCCTTCCTCCATCCTTTTCTTTCCCGCTTTTTCCTCTTCCCTGAAACCTCTCCAGCCACAACTCCTTCTCCCTTCCCTCCTCACAGATGTGGAGTTCACTACCTGAGCTCAATTTGATTTATGGGCAGAGATAAAAAAGAGATTTAATCATGTCCATGAACTTCTCCAGCAACACGCTCTGACATCCTCTATTAACTGCTCCTCTCCAGACATTTTTCACGGATGATGTCCAATCCCTGATTCCCAAGCATTTAATTACTCTCCCTTTGTTAGAAGATCCCACTAAATCTCCTGATTTATGCCACGCTCCATAAATAAGACCTTTCCTGGTTGCTTTATGATGGCACAAATTTGTTGGAGGCATCTGCATAAATTTTTATGGGATTTAATCGTTTGCTCCACATCCTTGTTCCCAGTTTTCCTCGTGAATCAGAGCTGGGAATCATGGATAACCACACAATTAATTACTCACAGTAGCCGCCTCTGTGTCTATTATTTAATTTCCTTTTCAGCCCTAACGTTGTAAATGTTCACCCGTGAGTTATCGGGATTATTTGGAAAATAGGATTACGGYGCCGGGAGAGATTTATCCGGGAAACTCCTTGTGGCTGGAGAGAGGGAGAAGGTCAGGAAGTTCATTAAAGCAGATTAATGGAGAACAAGTGGGATCTAATCAGACTGGGAGCCTGGAGGCGCCTCGTGCTGGGGCAGGGACGGTCTTCCCACGGATTATTTGTGTGCCTGCTCCCGGAACGTTGGGAATGACAGCAGATCCATCCTCTTTAGCCACTCCAGCCGCTGATAAATGAGTTCCTGCCCACCATCGGCATCCTGTCACGGAGCTGAGGCACTGCTCCAATTAGTGCTCCCCAAGGAGGGAAGGAAGGCAGGGGCTGGCCCTGCCTGCAAAGTGCTGAGAATTCCAGGCTGTTCATTATCCGGCTTCTCCACTCCATGCCCTGCTCCAGGGAATAGCCTGGATAATAATCCTGTAACTGGAGCACTTAACCTGCGTGATATTTGCAAAGCCAGGGCTTCAGAAAGGAGCAATTCCCGGGAAGTGCCGCTTGAGGACAGGTTGAGCAGCAGACACAGAGTGGGATGGGCGGAATCGGGGTGTGGAGATGGAATTTTYCCTTTTCAGCCTCYATAACYATTCCAGGAAGGTAAATACCARCATAGGATCATTTAGGTTGGAAAAGATTTTAGGATCATGGAGTTTAACCCTTCCCCATCACTGCCAAGGCCACCACTTACCACGTCCCCAAGTGCGACATCCACGACATCCACAGGGTTTTAAATCCCTCCAGGGATGGGAATTCCACCACTGCCCTGGGCAGCCTATTCAAACGTCTGATCACCCTTTCCATGAAGAATTTTTCCCTAGTTCCAACCTGAACATCCCTTGGAGCAACTTGAGGCTGTTTCCTATTGTTTTGCTGCAAGTGATGCATTCCAAAGGGCGGTTGGAATTCCAGGATTGCATCAGTCTCACTCTGTTGTCCTTGGTGAGCAACACAGAGCATGGACTGGAATTTGCGGCCCAGATTTATTTCCATAAATCCTTCTTCCTTGAACTCCACACTGTCTCTGTTTCTCCTGATCCTTGGCATGGTTATAAATTGATTTAAGTAAATAATTTGAGCAGATAATTTATGTATTGTAAATAAAAGCATGGAATGGTTTGGGTTGGAAGGAGCCTTAAAAGCCCATCCCATTCCCACCCCTGCCACGGGCAGGGACACCTTCCACCATCCCAGGCTGCTCCAAGCCYYGTCCARCCTGKCCTTGGACACTTCCAGGGAAGGGGAATTTGTGGGGCACCTTTATCCATCTTTTATATGAAGTCCTGGAGCAATTACAAGGAAAGCAGGGAATCTGAATGGGAGATAAATAAAATACTCCCATCAGGATGAAGCTCACTGAGATAAACTCCCTTCCTGCCCTCTCCCCTATCCCACCTTCCCAAATCATTACATGAAACAAGAAAAGGTAAAATCCGGGAAAAACTTTAAGTGGTAAAACCTTGCTCCTGGCCCTCAGCTGGATTTGTTCTGAGAGGAGGAAAAAAATTGGTATATTCATAAGAGACTGGAATTGTGCAGTTTATCAGATGTTCCTTTAATCCCTAAGGAGCACTGGTCTCCCYAAAAACAGAGCTTTGTTTTCCCTTWTCCATSTGGAGATTGMGACCCCTCACRTCTCCTGGTTGTGTCTATTCCTTGCCAATATCCAAATTATTCCTGCTTTTCCCTCCTCGTATTCCGTTCAGAGGTTCCTCAGCTCCTCACATCCCCTGGTTGTGTCTATCCAGTGCCAGTATCCRAAGTATTCCTGCTTTTCCTTCCCACACTCTGCTCAGGGGTTCCTCAACCCCTCACATGCCCTGGTTGTGTCTATCCAGTGCCAATATCCAAAGTATTCCCACTTTTCCTTCCTCACACTGCTCAGGGGTTCCTTAACCCCTCACATTCCTTGGTTGTGTCTATCCAGTGCCAGTATCCAAATTATTCCTGCTTTTCCTTTCCACACTCTGCATCCAATTCCCAGCCCTAAATGCCACAATTTGCCCTC